>CAIGRS010003805.1:0-12873 GCA_903798395.1 Fraxinus floribunda
TTGCATGGTGTGGTGTGCTACATTTGTGGGAGCCATGTAATAATAATTTGATGCAAGTGCAATTATGAACACTTGGAAATGTAGTGCCATTGATGAAGTGCGTGCCGTGTGAAGATGGAGCCAAAAATCACCCTAAATTGGAGCATTTCAACGAAAACCTTGTGGACGTGAAAAAATGTTATAAATTTAAATACGTTCTGTGAAGTTATAAAACCAAAAGATTTCCACAACATTACCCAATTAACAACCCAAGACTACTTAATCCCATACTCCTTATCACAATTCACAACGATCATGACTTATGAAAACCTAGCATGAAATAAAATTCAAAGTTTCACTAAAAACTTACCTAGTGATTTGGAGATTTTTGAATTTTGTGAAGAGGATGTGTTTGAAACCCTTGAAGATGCTGTCATTATGTTAGGTTGATGAATTTGAGACCTATATGCTATCCAAGAAGTGATCATATGGTGTTAGAATCTTGCTACCAACTAAACTGAATAACGGAATTCATTATGCAAGCTGGTATATATCCTAATTTCCAGGAATGGTGTGCAATACAGTTAGCCACTTAGCAAACCAATTTTAGAATGATCTTTGTATGTAATTGCTTGTATAACATTGTTGTATATAAAAGCTATATGGAATGAAAATGCAAAGCACGAGTTATTATTGATCAACACCTTCACTCTCAAACTTGGTATCAGAGCCAACATGGCTAACATTAGTACAATCAATCAATTTGGACCAACTGAGTCAAGCACGCTACTAGTCACTTAAGTTACTATAAACCAGGTCTCAGCGATTTGAATGAATCTGAATCAAACTCCATCAATGAAGCTTGACATGAACAACTTCTTGCAATGGAAAAACATGGTTATGCCTATAATCAAAGGGCATAACTTAGAAGGCTACTTGTTGGGGACAAGGCAGTGTCCACCATAATTCCTAACCACACAAACCACTATTGGTCAAGGAGAAGCGGTGAAGATAACTCAAAATCCAAAGTTCAATAAATGGATCTCAATTGATCAATTGTTAATGGGGTGGTTATACTTATCTTTGACTCCAGAAATAGAAATGAGAGTCATGGGATGCTACTCAAGCAAGTTGTAGACTGTAGTGAAAGGAAGTTATGGTATACTGAACAAATCTAGAGTTGTTTTTCTCACTGGAGAACTACAAAGGACAAAGAAGGGTTCTATGTCTATGGATCAGTATCTCACCACTATCAAGCAACTTGCTATAATCTAGAGATAGCTAAAAAGGCTATTAGCCACATTGACCTTGTAATTCAAGTTTTGTTAGGATTGGATGAATAACACACACCCATAGTCGTACAAGTTAATAGCAGGGATTATATATCTTGGTATGAACTGTCCTCTGTACTAATGACATTTGAGAGTAAACTTGAGTATCCAAATCAAGTTAAGAATAACTTTGCATCAATAAATGTTGGTCAGTCGAGTATACAACTAGCCCAAAGAATTAGTTCTGGTAGTGGCAGAAGTTCCAGAGATTTCAACAATAGCAGATCACTAAACTTCAGAGGCAGAACAAGAGGTAGAGGTAGAGCTGGAAGACAAAATGAAAGCAGAGGTCCCTACCAAATTTGTGGACTAAACAACCATTCAGCTAGCTGGTGTTACAATAGGTATGATGACAAATATATGGGAAGTAAACCAAGCAATCAAAGCCACCAAAACAATAGCTTAGCACTTTCAGATTTCGATGCTAGTAATCATGTGACGTCTGACAAAGGTAATCTACATAATGTCAAGAGATATGGAAGTAAGGAAAAACTGCGGGTTGGTGATGGAAACTCATAACACATTGTATATATTTGAAATAGAAATGTTCAAATAATAAATGATAAGCCTCTTACATTACATAGGTTGTTGCATGTGCCTTCAATTAAAAAAAATTTAGTTAGTGTCTCCCAGCTTACAAATGACAACAATATTTTTACGAAATTTTTTCCTGATTGTTATGTTGTTAAGAACCTGCAAACGAAGATGATACTGTTGTAAGGAATGCTTAAGGATGTGTTGTATCAGTTGAGGCTGCCAAGTACTAAGCCAGAACTCAGTACTATAGAGTCAAACTACCAAAATAATTCCAGCTTTCTCATTGTGAGTTCCAATTGTGATGAGTCAACCAAAAATGCTAAAGTATTAGAGTTAGAACTTGATGTTTGTCATAGAAAACTAGGCCATCATTCTAATCAAGCGTTAAATCATGCTCTAAGGTCCTATAATAAACTTACCAGTGCTAATGAAAATCCACACTTCTGTAAATCATGTAAACTTGGCAAATCTCATGCATTACCATTCAATATATCCCTATCACATGCATCAAATCCTCTAGATCTTGTCCATATAGATGTTTGGGGACCAGCACCATTAAATTCTACTTCAGGGTTAGATACTATATAATCTTTGTTGATGATCATAGTAGATTTACTTGGATATATCCTATGAAACACAAATATGAGGCGTTAAACACTTTCATTCAGTTCAAAAAATTAGTAGAAAACAAGTTGGAAAAGAAGATTAAAGCTCTTCAATCAGATTGGGGAAGAGAGTTCAGGAACTTTGACAAAATTGCCTTAGAATTTAGCATTGAACTTAGACACTCATGTCTATACAATTCTGTACAAAATGGCAAGGTAGAAAGGAAACATAGAAAAATTACAGAAACTAGACTAACACTTCTAGCTCGAGCTCAAATGCCTCTATATTATTGGTGGAAATCATTTAAGGTTGCAACCTACTTGATATACAGACTACCTACTCTTATACTCGAACGTAAGCCACCATTTCAAGCATTGTTTGGGAGAGAGTTTGATTACAAAACACTAAAGACACTTGGGTGTGCTTGCTATCCCTGCCTCAGACCATATCAATGACAAATTTGAATTTTACTCTCAAAAATGTGTTTTTCTTGGCTATGGTGATTCACACAAAGGTTATAAATGTATAAGCTCAAGCGGTATAATTTATATACCTAGACATGTGGTGTTCAAAGAACTAGATTTCCTATTTAAAACAAGTTTCATAAACAAAAGAGTCAAGCCACAAACCTCTGAACCTGTCATAAGTTTTACTCTCTTTGATCAGGCTATTCACAAAATAAATCCTCAAAAGGTCCCTGATACAACACATCCTAGTGCATCACTTGCTCTAGGCTCCTCTGACAGAGAAATGGAAGTTGAAGGTGAAGGTGAACTAAATATAGAAAACAATGATGTTGAGATAAATCAAGAAGAACTAACTGGCCATGAGGAAGTTGAAAACCAGCAAAGGTAAATGTGATATTGAGGATGCAAGAGTTGAGGCAAGCCCCTAAGAGCCTGGCATGAGAAGCTAGAGAATTCTTTGTTAGAATGGAATTTCAAACAATCGAAGGTTGACAACTCATTGTTCTTTTTGGAAAATGGAAGAGAGGTGTTGTTTGCACTAGTTTACGTAGATGATATAGTGACAACTGGTAATAATAATCAGCTATTGCAGAGATTTATTGATGATTTAAACACCCGTTTTACCATAAAAGATATGGGAAGACTAATCAATTCTTGGGAATAGAGGTACATAGAGATAAAATCGACTTGTACTTAACTCAAACAAGGTATGTTGTGGACCTGTTCAAGAGATTTGGCTATGAAAAGTTGAAGCCAAGCTTAACACCTATAGTAGTAGGCAAGCTGATTTCTAAGACTAAAGGACAAGTTATGAAGGATACAACCTTTTATAGAAGTGCAATTGGTGGTCTTCAATACCTCACTCATACAAGACCATACATCACTTACTCTGTTAACATGTTGAGTCAATTTCTTCAAGCTCCAATTGATGCTCATTGGAAGGTACTAAATCATGGGCTTGCTATTAAAAAAAGTGATAGCCTTAACATAACCGCATTTGCAGATTCTGACCGGGCATCTTGCCCAGATGACAGGAGGTCAACTACAGGCTATTGTGTATACCTTGGAGATAATTTGGTGTCTTGGTATGTCAAGAAACAACACGTTGTTGCCAGATCAAGTACAGAGGATGAATACAGGGCATTAACTCACATTGCATAAGAAATTGCACGGATTCAATCCTTAATGAATGAGTTGTGAATATCACGACGATCAATTCCAAGTATTTGGTGTGATAATCTAAGTGCAAGTGCATTAGCTTCCAACACAGTTTACCATGCACGCACCAAGCAGACTTAATGACGAAACCTCTCACTTATTCAAGGTTTTTATTCCTTAGAGACAAGTTTGGAGTGGTAGAAACACACTCCAGTTTGAGGGGCTGTTAGAATCTTGCTACCAACATAAACTGCATAACAAAATTCATTATGCAAGCTGGTATATATCCTAATGTCCAGGAATGGTGTGCAATATAGTTAGCCACCTGACAAACCAATTCTAGAATGATCTTTGTATGTATTTGCTTGTATAATATTGTTGTATATAAAAGTTATATGGAATGAAAATGCAAAGCACGAATATTATTGATCAACACCCTTAGTCTCAAACTTATGGTTACATCCTTGGCTTCTCTGCGGGTGGTAATGGATGTCTTGCAATCACAAACACTATATGCTATCGATCACATGTCATACAGTCTTGTTTTTAGGCCAGATGTAGAAAAAAAATCCAAAAATCGAGATCGACCCTTGGATCTTGTGATGCATGCTACGTGACTTCTAATGGGCCAACCTATATGTATAAGTAGTAATTTATAAACCCGACATCCAGTTTGTAAGGATCGAGACGACTCGCTTCGTCTCGACTTAACCCATTATCACCCAAACCAAGCCAAACATGTTGCAAGTTGTGATAAAAAAATGGAAAATAAAAGGAAAATTTTCATCTTTATGCATAATAAACAATAAGGGTCCATTTGATAGCCTAGAAAATGGGTGAAAAAGGAAAATATTTTCTAACTTTAGCCAATTAAGGGTGTTTGATAGCACAAATTTTCCTGCAAAATGTTTTTCACCTTTTTCTAGGTACAATCCTTTGATGCACANAGCCTAGAAAATGGGTGGAAAAGGAAAATATTTTCTAACTTTAGCCAATTAAGGGTGTTTGATAGCAAAAATTTTCCTGGCAAAATATTTTCCACCTTTTTCTAGGTACAATCCTTTGATGCACAAAAAGTTGATTTTGTTTTCCCACCTATTTGGTGGAAAAACATTTTCCACATTTTCTTTATTTTTTATTTGCAATGGGAACAAATTCTAGATACAATGGTAAATTTTTTTTTTTTTTTTTTCACTTTTATTGACAACTTCCATGCAAAACAAAGTCAAACGAATGATATTCGATATGATAAATTATTTTTTTTTCAAATTTTTTTTACAATTGGAACAAATTTTAGACCTAATGGTAGAATAAATTATCACTTTACTTGACAAATTTCATAAAAAATGAAGCCAAATGGACACCAAACTTTCAACATTTTCCATAAAAAATTATACCAATTAAATACAATTAATTACAATTCCCAGTAAAACATTTTCTAGGAAAATCAATTCACTGTAAAACATTTTCTTTCCACTTATTTTCCATCATTTCAATCAAACGGACCCTAAATTATAGAAAAGTAATTTATGAAAGAACATCTATACTTAAAAATTTATTTATAATTATTAATACAAATTTTAAAATAAGATTTTTTGTTTTTTGTTTTTTTTATTAATGCGACTGCTATGTTGAAAATAACTAGGAAAAATAATTTCTCACCAAAAAGTAAAATGAAATTCTTGTAAGCACAAATTTGGCGGTCATCACCATTTGAAATTCATTACCTTTACAAGACGGCCGGTGGCTTTTGTCCCCTTTAGCCTGCTCTCTCGCCTACTGGAAACCTAAATTCTTCTGCTTAATAATAGTAGAACCAACATATACGCTATCAAAAGGTGAAAGGAAAGGCCAATCAGAAATCATGAAGACCAAGAAGCCACTCAAGGAACTCAAGCTCTCTGTCCCAGCTCAAGATTCACCCATTTCCAGCTTCCTGTAATTAAATTAACACGGTTTTTGAGTTTTATTTTATACAGCCCGATGTATGTTTGATTTCTCAAATGCAGGACGGCGAGTGGGACATTTTTCGATGGGGATTTACTGTTAAACCAGAATGGGTTGCGATTAACTTCAGATGAGAATGAATCCCTTGTATAATTTTTTTTTACCTCTCTTGCCTTTTTGTATAGAAAATTTTGTGTGTCCTGTAGACCTGAACTGTTATGTTACTGTTTTTTTCGATGATTTAATTGGATTTTGGGTGATTGCACACACTTTATCAAACTTCACCGCTTCTATTGTGAATATAATACTTGTTTGAGCCCATTTTTATTGAAGAATGCATTTTAGATTAGTAGATTGATAGAGAAATGTGGTTTAAAAATAGGAAAAAGTTTTCGATTTGCGTTTAATAATCAAATGCAGGACGGCGAGTGGGACATTTTTCGATGGGGATTTACTGTTAAACCAGAATGGGTTGCGATTAACTTCAGATGAGAATGAATCCCTTGTATAATTTTTTTTTTTTACCTCTCTTGTCTTTTTGTATAGAAAATTTTGTGTGTCCTGTAGACCTGAACTGTTATGTTACTGTTTTTTTCGATGATTTAATTGGATTTTGGGTGATTGCACACACTTTATCAAACTTCACTGCTTCTATTGTGAATATAATACTTGTTTGAGCCCCATTTTTATTGAAGAATGCATTTTAGATTAGTAGATTGATAGAGAAATGTGGTTTAAAAATAGGGAAAAGTTTTCGATTTGCGTTTAATATTATTTTATCGAAGAATATGCGGTTGAAAAGAAGAGACAGGAAAATGTATTTTAAAAATAATGTGGATCAAACGAGTGCTTAATCAATACATTGTTTTCTTCAATTGCTGTAAATCATGGAGGACCCATATATTCTTTGTTTCCTGTAATTGCTTGTTAATTCGGAATAGGAAAAATCTTAATTTTTTGAATTTTTTAAAAATATTAGGTGAACTTAGAACTTTTTCTTCCTAATTTGGATTCAAGATCTAATTCAATTGCATACTTTCAACTCAGCACCTCCTGGGAGTATTAGGAAAAAAACAAGGAGAAAAACCTGCTCCAGCCAAACCTTGTGGAACTTATTTTATTTTATTTTTTTTCCTTCATCATTTTGCCATTATTTATCCATTGAGAAAGGAATAAAATTACAAAAAGAAAAATAAGGGGTTTTACAATAAGTAAACAAACACATCTCATTTACTTAACCTTTTCTTTGATGCCTGTTTAATCTGGTTTATTGATTTTTCCCAATTATTCACAAAGTTATGCTAGGACTCTTATCCCTGTTTCTGATTTCCGAAATTCTATCTACGGCACGCAAATGTGTGTTCTCACTACCTTTAGAGGGTGAATTTCTGATTTGATATGACTGCATTTGGTTATGCATTTAATTCAACACTTATATAGCACATTTTTAATCAGCAGAGTTGTTTGAGTCTATCTGTACAAGGACAGGTTCATACCTCCCTATCAGATGGTCGATGACTACAGTGTTTTGGTTCAAGTCGTACTCCTACTAGATAGATACATGACTATTTTCAAATTAGTTCTTTCCAAACTAACCATCTTTTTATTTTGTACCATTTGCTCAATCATTTTTGAGTACTTTGGATTTTATCTTACCACATCTTACTATCATGCCACAGAAAATCAAGAAAAAGGGTTGTTGGTGGAGTTTCATTTGAAATTCTTGAGGCAATAATTCACAAATGACAGCATAAAACAGCAATCATAGTATACTGGAATCATTACTTCCATCGCATCCCATGAAAACAAACCTAGCAATACTAAAATATCAAGTAAAATGATTGGTTCATATGTCCATCGATTCAACTATTATTGTTAATCATGTTATTCAGTTTGTGACCTGTATATTTGAATGAAAATTGAGTGGTCTATGCTCTTTTTGACCAAGACAGTACAATGCTTGATATTTTTGAGATTCCAACTTGTAAAATAGCTGAACCTGGATTTTGATACTTTTTATCCTTTTGAGTGGAACTGACTAGACTCTTATTCTTTTACTGGTACAGCCATCAGAAACTAAGGAGATCAATCTTCAATTCTCATTGGAAGATCTTGAGACCATTAAAGTCATTGGGAAAGGAAGTGGTGGCGTAGTTCAACTTGTTCGGCATAAATGGGTTGGAAGTTTGTTTGCTTTGAAGGTCAGCGTGCAAGCATTCAGTACTTTAACTTTCATTAGTTCATTTACCAGAATACTTCAAAGAGCTATTTCAAGATTTTATTTATTCAGAGATGTGATATTCTTGGTATTCTTGTTGCATTTGGCTATTTAATTATATTTTGGATAGCATCAGAATCAAACTTGGAAAGGTTGAACGATTATTGGAAAGGTTGAACGATTATGTAGTTGTTCACTGGAAGAACAAACATGCTAAGCAAATGCAGATTTTTGTATATTTATTATTTTATGGGTCTTAATGTTAAATGATTTACTAGAACTAGGGAATTTAGCCATTGCCTAGATCACCTCGACACATTTTAATATTAGATAGTATTGCTTCTTTTTGTTATTGCTTAATGCACTAAATTTAATCTTTGTTATGTAACTGCTCACTGGAAGAACAAAATGCAGATTTTTGTATATTTATTATTTTATGGATCTTAATGTTAAATGGGAAATTTGCCATTGCCTAGATCACCTTGACTCATTTTAATATTAGATAGTATTGCTTCTTTTTGTTATTACTCAATGCACTAAATTTACCTCCAATGATGGTTTTTGGATTTCACTAGCATGAATGTTTATGAGTTGTTGTTACAGGTTATCCAGATGAATATACAAGAGGAGGTCCGTAAACAAATTGTTCAGGAGCTGAAAATAAATAAAGCATCACAGTGTCCACATGTTGTAGTTTGCTACCACTCATTCTACCACAATGGAGCAATATCTTTTGTGTTAGAGTACATGGACCGTGGGTCTTTGGTTGATGTAATCAGACAAGTTAAGACAATTCTCGAACCATATCTTGCTGTTGTTTGTAAACAGGTTCGTGGATTCTTCAAAGTGTAATATAATGTTTATTACTAGCTGCATACCTTTCTCAGTGATTTCAACTTACCACGAACCATATATTAATTTCAGGTTTTACAAGGTCTTGTTTACTTGCATCATGAGAAACATGTAATCCATAGAGACATTAAACCATCAAACCTGCTAGTGAACCATGAAGGGGAAGTAAAAATTACTGATTTTGGTGTTAGTGCGATGATGGCCAATTCAATGGGCCAAAGGGATACATTTGTTGGAACATACAATTACATGGCTGTGAGTAAAATTTACATCCTTCAGTTGCATCAAAAATGAAATTATGTCTAGTAATGTTTGATAATGGTTATTCATCTTCCTATTAGTTCATGGTAGTTGTATTGGCAATTTGAGTTATGTCATTTCCATTGTGCAACCAAAATGGAGAAGCAATTGTTAAATGCTTTTTTTCTCCCTTTAAAATTTTTCTTCAGCCTGAAAGAATCAGTGGAAGCACCTATGACAATAAGAGTGATATCTGGAGTCTGGGCATGGTTATCCTTGAATGTGCCATAGGACGTTTCCCTTACACCAAATCTGAAGATCCGCAAAGTGGGCCAAGCTTTTATGAGCTTCTGCAAGCAATTGTTGGAAGTCCGCCACCTTCTGCCCCACCAGATCAATTCTCTCCAGAGTTCTGTTCATTTGTCTCCTCCTGGTAAGGATGAAATCTTGTTGTGAAAGTATTATCATATCCCACATTTTAAGTAGGGATCATATTGCTTGAACAGGGCACATGTAGCCCTGTTCAAGTAGCAAGGTCCATTTAAGTAGATGCACTGTCAGTAATTGGCTTTCTGCAACCAGAATGAAATTCTTGTTGCTCAAGGTACTATCATATTCTCACAATTTAAGTAGATTCCATTTTTTGGTTGTATGAACATTTTTCTTTTCCTGGCTCTTTTATTTGGTGTGATAAATTTTTTCTTCAGCTTCATGTTAAGGAAACAGTGAATTATTCAATTACATAACAAGATTGTAGGTCAGATATGATTAAAAAAAAAAGAACAGAAATGATTCGGACCTATAGTTGTGACACGTTGTATTGGATCTTGACCAAATTTGGATCTAGCTAAAATGATGATACTGTAGTGTCTATTATTGAAAGATCAAAATGAGATATAAGAATAGAAACAATGATAGAAATTTCTAGTTTTTGTAGAATTTGTGCAATTTATCGCTGCAGGGGGTGTGGGTTTATATACACTAGCAACAGTTAGTTTGATCTCAACTTCTATAGTCCTTGTTAATGCATGTCTAACTGCAGCAGGAATATTCAGCAACAGACTTGGCCTCCATTTGGCAAAATTTATAAATCATTTATAAATTGTCAAACTTTATTTTTAACAACATACTTCAATGGATTTGCAATTATTATCCTCTTGTCTTCCGCTAATTTCTATCTATTTATAAATTAAACTGTTTAGAAATTCTTCCCAAATGGAAGTTATTTCACTTCTTGGTTTGCTTCTGATAAAAAGTTTCCATGTCTCCTATAGATACTTCAAAGAATTTTAACAATATTCCACAGGTATATGTTGCATAAAGAAACGAGGGAAGGGGGAGAAGTGCAAATTCTATTTGTAATGGTTTGGTTTCAGAAATATCCACTATGGTAACAATCTTTTTAATTGGAGAGTCAATCCACTCACAACCACTGCCTTCTACTTGGAGAGTCAGTCCAGAAAGAAACCACTTATTAACAAATAGGCACGATGGAAACCCGAAGTGTGGTTCTATTTATAAGCTCAAACCATAGTGAAGTGGGGTTTCAATTCACTCGGATGCCTCTAAATCAGGCAGATTACAATGACTATCTCTCAATAAGATTTTATAATGACATCTATGTTAAACAAAAAGAATAGTGTTATAACGTGATTGCTTGTTTAGAACGATCAGAACTTGAGGAATTGAATCAATAGTCCAATAATCATATTTTGGGTTTTGAGTGATCATATGATTTTTCTTTTCATTGGTTAAGATACAATGCCAATGATTCTATAAATATATATGAATTTGGTATAGATATCCCACAGAATGTATTATTCTTCATGAGATTGTATGTGTATTGTTGTCCTTCATGGGTTGTGGCAACTAATGTACTCAAACACTCTATTTCACATTTCGTGTGTGCTAGAGAATGGGTGCATACTGCGTAGTGTCTTTTTCAGTCAGATAATCGCTTGCATAGTAGCATGGAAATCTGACCCTAGTTTTTGGTTAAAGATTGTCTGCTGTGCATTATTCAATGCCATATTGGAAGCTAAGTTTCATAACTATTACCTGTTATATACTCAACAATTTTCTAGCATCTTATGGATAACTTATTTTGAGCCCTTATCCTTTGCATCAAAATCTTATCATTTCGGCGTGTCCCTTGCTTCCTTATTCATTCCATCAGACTTGAAAGTTTGGAGGAGCTGATTGGCCTACTGCAGAGGTACCAAATGGATTTAACATCGGAGGAAAATGTTTTGGCTAAAGACGTGCACATTTTGTTTAGCTGCAATGATCTCAATATTTTTTTATTTAGCCCCTATTTTGTAGAAATTAGAATTAAAATTTTAATCTAATTTTATGGGATTCACAATTTTTCAACCACATTTTATCAACTTTTTATCCAAATCTACTAAAAATCTGATTTTAATACTGTTTAACTCATACATAACTTCTTTTCTTGGAGACAGTTGGCTCACGATTTTCTTCTCTTTCTCAACAATTACTCATTCACATATTGGTTGAATGTGCAGCATACAGAAGGATCCTAAAGACAGATCTTCAGCTTTGGATCTACTGGTTAGTTCATAGACACTGTACTTTTTACTCACCCACGCCCCAGCATTTCTTCACTAACGTAAGTTATTGTACTTCCAGAATCACCCATTCATCAAGAAATTTGAAGACAGAGACATTGATCTCAGCATTCTTGTTGGTGGCTTGGAGCCTCCTGTCCGATAATGACAATCCCCATGTAAAATGTCTCTAGCCTATATTGCATCTGGTGATGATTAACATTTTGGTTGGTGATGGCATGTTACAAGAAAAACCCGGGTACTGATATATGACCATTTCCATGTTTTAAGCCCAAATATCCTAATGCAGTAACTATTATGGCTTATGAGCTATAGCTTCAAAGAATTCGGCATTTGGATGCATAGATCAATATATTGTATAAACCAGCTTGTTTGAGCTCAGATTCAGCTGAACGTCTATGCCAAGTTGTTCATGAATCAACTGGCTTGAACTTGTGTAGTCGAGGCAAATATAGAGCATCCTGTCACTCTTCAGTGATATTATCATCATAAGAGCAAATAAATAAATATATATGTATTTGTTTGAGCTTGTCTTTTAGTATAGGCACTATTGAGATAGATGTTATTTTCGTCTTACGCATATGATATAAATTATTTTATAATGCCATTTTATGTTGGCCGTTGGGTCTGGCAGGAGGTTAAATTATGTTTCGATAGGGATTTACATGACAAATGATACTTGTTACAAAACAAGCCAATACCAGAATTTTTCTGATATCACTTGTGAGGATTGATATCACTTATTGTGACACTAATCAATAGATTAGATGTTGAAGTTATGTGGTAAAGTAATACAGTATGTGTGCAAGAATAAAAGAAGACAAGAATATGGCAGAGGAATTAGGAGATTTTATTGCACAACGAGAAATAATGGAGAAGAAAGAAAATTACAAAGATCCTATAATTCTAGTAATCTATTTTCTCACATGTAATTGTGTTACAAAATTGTA
>CAIGRS010003808.1:0-11216 GCA_903798395.1 Fraxinus floribunda
CCCCCCCCCGAATAAAAAACTCTCGACTAGAGAATATGTAATTTTCATTTCTTAGTTTAAATTTAAATCCTTCTTTCAGTATTCGTGTACTTGAGTCCCTTGGAGGCATTTTGTCTATTTCCAATTGTAAATCTTCACCAGTCTTTTTGGAACTTTATCTCAAGAGGTTTGTTCCTTACACAATCGTCTGATCCTTTCTTTAACTGTTGGTGAATTGAAAAACTGCGAAACACCATTGTAGGTTTAGAACTGTAGATTGAATTTGTAGATTGATAGGTTGTTCAATTTGTTGTAATGTGGTTCAATTTGTTTGTTTATAGCTTAGGTAATGTGGTTTATTCTATGATTATTCTATAGTTCATTCTATGTTTCATTCGATTTGTCATAGTGTAATTCATTCTATGGTCATTGAAGATTGAAACTTCAGATTCATGTGTGCATATGGAGAGTTTTTTAAAAGTACAGCTGTCGAGAGAAATCTGTCATTCTCGAGACATGGTTACTTTCGACAGTTATAATAAGATGAATATGTGTTTGAGTTGCTTCACCATGCATCGTACGAATTCATTGCATGTTAAATCATCCTCTAACATTGGAATTTGTTCACTATTGTTGTTTGTGGTTATTTTTGGACCAAAAGTGGTATCAAAACTATGATCTGAAGCAAACGTCTTTCGAGCTTCTACTATTGGAATTTTTATGATAAAAGACACTAGATCTGATTAGATCTAGAGATTTTGTGGTGAAATCTCTAATTCTTTGAAGATCATCAACGAACTCTGGTATTCTAAATTTCTATTTGATATTTTTCGTACATCAGGTGACAAACTCTAACAATAGCCTCTATTTTTTTGGTCTTAGTAACAATTTCTTGAATCTCATCATAGATCTTCATTTCTCTAAGGTTTCATGCAAGAACCCTAGAATTTGATAGGACTTCAACCTAGTTTTATTTAGATTTGTGTTACTATTCTTTAAATTGTGTGGTTAGATGTTCGTATAATTTTTTGAGATAATTTTTGTTGAACAATTAACTTTAAATATTACAGTTGAGTGAATATTCCTTGTTCTTGAATTTTTTTTCATAATCACGTACTGATAATTTGTTCACCTTATAAGGGGTTAACTGTTTATTTAAAATCATCAAAATTTTCCATGTGAAAATATCTCTAAAGAAACAGTTTCGGTATCTTCTTTAAAAGGGAAGAGAAAATGGTTACTCTTCTAGAAGTTTCCTTTCACTGCAAACGTTTAAAGAAAAATGGGAACTAACAAGGTGGATGTTGAAGTTTTGATTGGCAAAGGAAACTCAAATCTCTGAAGTAAAAAATGAGAGCATTACTTTTAAAACAAAGAGGTGTATAAGTTTTCGATGAATCTTAGGCTGCTGATTTTGATACAACCAAGAAAGCTAATCAAATTGAATATGCATGTAGTACGTTGTCTTAGGGATGACAAAAAAAAATTCGTTCAACCTGATACCCGTGGAGTCCCATCCCGAATGGGGCGGGGGTTACCCTCCTAACTAGGTAAATGGGGCTGGGACAGGGACTAGGGGAGAGTTATTACTCTCAAGTGGGTACGAAAAACATAGTCCCCGAGTTCTTCAAGTCTGAAATATGTCGAATGTGATCAAGTATTTTACTTTCATGTTTAAACAAATCATGATTGGGATACATATGAAATGCACAAGTTAAATCTAAAATCCACTCCTCATTAGGTTTGGATTCCATATCAAAAATTGTCAAAACATCTCCATCACTCAAATAGTTCTTGGCTATGTTGGTCTCCTCTGAAGTATTTGATTGCTTCACATGATTTGTAGTCAAAATATCTTTGTTCTGCAATTTATCACAATCCTTCTTAATGTGTCTTTTCTTCTTGCAATAATAACATACTTGATTACTGAAATTTGACATCAACTTACCCCTTCTCTAATTACCATGAACAACAAGCAATTCTCCATCTCTGGTCCCAGATCCAACGAGATGCTTTATTTATTTATTTTTTAAAACAAGGCATTTTATGTGTCTTGAATGATGAGAATATCACGACTGTACAAGATTGTGTCTTTAAACGAAAAAACGAAGTGAGTAGCAAACACAAAAGGATTAAGGTCAATCACTCCAACTTCAACCACAACGCACTGCCGTTTTCTCCTTCTAAGAAATAAATTTAATAAGTTGTCATTAGATCTTACCAATATTGGTGAAACTATCTTAAGTGATCAACATTATGTAACCTTGTTGAGTTCTCTGTCTAAAAAATATAAAGATACGAAAAATGTTAAAATATAGCATAAAAAAGTTTAACTACTGATATAATTGTTTCATGCTTGAGAAATAGAGATTTGAAATATAAAAATGAGATCAAAGACACTTCAAGTGATGTAATTTTAATGGCCAAAGGAAAAAATTTCTTCAAAGGAAACAATAATAATTGTTGCAAAAGTTCACTCCAAATTTTTCGAATAAGTGATTTTCGAACTTAGTTTCATGTTACCTTTCTCTACTAGCAACCAATCCAAACAGCTCAACCCACAATCAATATATTCACTTAGGTTATTTCTAAATCTCATCCAAAAAAGATAAGAAAGAGGTGGTGATTTGCAGCAACAAAGTTGGGGAGAAAAACGATGGAGGAAGACATAAAGAGAATGAAAAAAGGAAGCAGCCATGTTTTCCTCAAAGCCAAAGCAAACAAACGATTTTCTCCTCAATTTACAAATCACACGCGAGAGAAATGGCAAGGAGAAACCACGCATATATAGAAATAGGTTAGATTTTAATTGGGCCAAGGAATGGATAAATGTGCTAGATGAAGAGCTGTTCAATAGGTAAATATATGAGCCGTGAGTAACACTAATTCCTTACAGTACTTCCAACAGTCCACTTGTTTTCGAGTCGAGCTTTTAGACTTGATTGTTTATAATTAAATTAATTAACCCATTGGCCAGGGCATTTGAAATCTAATATGACCGTTTAATATCATCGTATGAGATTTATTGGGTATCAAAACTCTACAACCAAAACATAAAGTTTATACTTGCATAATTAAGACAACCAAATAAAATTGGAATTGCAGACATTACCTAGTGGTTTACACTTGAAACCAATATCATACCTGCTCCATATACTGACCAGGCATAAGGCCAAGAACCCTCAATAGAAGCAGATAATCACAGTGTTCAATTAAGAGCAAATAAACATAGGATAAAGATATAACATAGGATAACTCGCAGATCTTTTTAAACACGTTCACAAAGAACCTCATATTAGCACCAAGTTAGTTGATCAAATCAATTAAATGGCCAAATACATATGCAAAAAATGCATAATTAACCCCACGAAAAGATTTCACTACACTTATCCTATCCCATTCCGTGTAGCTTACACCATGAAAACACATATCCACTCTCTTCCCATTATGCTTACTAAACTAGTCACTAACAAAATATGTCTAACTAGTAAGCCACAATAGATTCTAAGTCCATGAAATATCATCTATCACTACATCACCTCTCTTAACCTAAGGTGGAAATGTGTCTCCACCTAACAAAAATGATGAAGTGTAAGTCTGACACTCCACCTAATCGGGATCTTAACAGATAGAAGATTTTAACATTTAATTACCTTTCCACTCGTGATCCAAATGTCACTCTCCATATCCCCCGTTACATATCTCCAATGCATCCTCATGCTTATATACTCCACATTACCACAAGAGACACAACATACCTACCGTTAATTACTATGTATACAAACATATTACATAAAGTAACTACATTGATCTCAAATTCATACAAATGCACATGTCAAACATATTGAAATATAACATATAGCCATGCAATAGAATCAAGCAATCACACACATGTATAAAGGATTACACACAAACGCATACGGAATAACTAAATTTACTCTCAATAAATCTCACTAGGGTCATAACTCAACCCAATAGCCACATTCACCTCACCTCTCATCTTGCCCTTTTTCTTATCCTTCTTCTTAGGATAGTTTCGTCATAAATTGTATAGTTTTATCATAGCTCTAAAACCTTATACCACTGGACTTAGACTTTTCCCAACTCTTGCCTTTTTTTTTACTACTCTTATCACTTGAGTCACTACCGTGTCACTACTATCTTGAGCCTTACCCAAATTCATTTGCTTAAAGTGCACTCTACTAATCATGTGTACTTCACCACTCCCTTTATCCTATATTTTAGCCGTCATCTCCATTTCTTTATTTCTAAGGGAACCTGTGACAATCTCTAATGACTTAGACATAAAATTAAACAGAATAATGGCCTTATAAATTTCAGACACTTTTAATCACAATTAACAATATCATAAACAAGTTTGTTAAAAAATATAGATTTTCATCAAGTTCCTTTGAATGATCCATTTTAAAGTTGAAAAATCTTTCAAGTAAGTATCATTTGTTAGGAGCAAACTTAAGCAAATACAAATCCTCCAACTAAACTTTTTTCAAAGTTCTTTTGTAGTATCAAGTTTATCAACTTTTCTCAAAATAACATCTGACGTGTGTAAAATAATTGAGGTTTAAGTAAGTTCGTTAGACTCTTACTTTTGTTCTTTTGAGAAATTTTCAGAAAAATTGTCATCTATGACTTGAAATTTTTGTTGAATCAAAATTCCTCCCATCTTTTGTTGCCAAATTGAAAAATCTCACTTTACATTGAAAATCCCCAAATCAAAATGTGTAAAAATTATTGAAAAACAAAACAACCAAGATGCACAATTACGTTACACAAAGGATTCAAATGTCACAATATATGTTGTTCTAAATTTCTAATGTTTCTTGAGATTTGCGATCTCAAATCAAGATAATGGTCAAACGGGTCAAGTCCAGATGTTCTAGCGGAATAATCAATGCAATACAAAGATATGTCAATGACATTAGTTTATCGCACAATGCAGTCTCATAGTAACTTAAATGGCAAAAAAAAAACACATAATTAATTTTCAACTTGCAATCGAATCCAATACTTCAAAGAGGGCAAATAATCCTAAATTCTAGCATAATCAATGGTTACCCCACACGGTAATCCAATCCTAATGTCAGCCCACACAATGACATGATAATGTTGAAATTTAAACGAGATAAACCAATATATCAAAGCACACCAATCTACAGTTTGTGAATAATGAGAGGTGAAAATTTATCACTTTAGGGTCACTACTATTCGCCATAAAGCCTCCAGCAATTGCAACAACCAATCCGCAAAATCGAATCCCGAAGTAAAGGGCAAAGACGTCCAACTTTACTGTATAACTCGAAAAAAAAAATTAAAACCACCAATACTTAGAAATAATGTGAGGAACAAACTGTCGATGGGGCCTTCGTCGAATTTTCCTTCACATGCCTCCACATGTGGCCAACATCTTCTACAAGTGGCCTCCACGTGCTACTGCACAGCCCCCACGCATTGGACCATGAGCTACGTTTCCACCTGTATGTCACACGAGTGATCTTTGTTTCACCATCCGATCATTGGATTAGATAGAAATCGCAATTGCAGGTGCAAATTTTTGAAGAAAACTAGACGGAATTCTTCGATCGGTTTCTACTTGTTTTTGCCAACGTTTTAGATATGTTTTTAGTCAATTTATTGTCGAAAATTCACTAACTAGGCGTTCTAATATCAATTGTTACGAAAGCTCGTACCAAAATCTTTCAATCGATGATTTTCGGGCTCAATTTCACGTTACGTTTCTCTATTAACTACTAATCCAAACTCTCGAACCCAGAACCAATATATTGACATCGGTTGCTTCTCAATCTCAACCACAAAGAACAAGAAAGGGGTGGTGAGTTGCAGCCACAAAGATAAGAAGGAAATTGATGGATGAAGACACAGAGAGTGAATAAAGGAGGTAGCCACGTTTCTTCAAAGCGAAAGTGAGCACACGGTTTTCCCCACAATTCAAAAATCACACACATGAGAGAAACGGCTGGGAGCAACCACACATATATAGGAATAAGTTAGATTCTAGTTGGGCCAAAGAAGGGATAAATAGGCTAAGAATCAAAATTCGTCCAATAG
Source organism: Fraxinus floribunda (assembly GCA_903798395.1). NCBI lineage: Eukaryota > Viridiplantae > Streptophyta > Magnoliopsida > Lamiales > Oleaceae > Fraxinus > Fraxinus floribunda. Next base: position 6,067 of record CAIGRS010003808.1, read on the forward strand.
TTAAATATATGGGTTGTCAGCAACGTTAATTCCTTAAGTTACTTTCAATAGTTCTTTTTTGGGTCGCGCCTTTAGACTTTATTGTTGATAAATAATTCACCCATCGGCTAGGCCCGTGAAATTTAATCCGACCGTTTAGCATTATCATCTAGGATTTATTGGGTATCAAAATTCAACAATAATGTTGGTAAGAAAACTAATAATAATAATGATAAATGTTGTCTATAAAGTTCTCAAAGGGTAAGAATAAACAGAAAAACAAAAAAATGACTAAAGGTAAAAAATGTTAATTTTGCAGGAAAACATGGCACTTTATAAAAGATTGTTATAAACAAATAGAGGATGGGAAAAAAAAAAACTCAAAAAGTTGAGAATGGAGCTGTAATAGTTTATGAAGATATTGCAGCCACAAATCGACAAGTTTATGTAACTACTCACATGATAAATAAAGAGGAGTTGATTCTTGATTTACGGTGTATACTTATAGTTTCCATCTAAAGAATAATTTTCTGAATCTTCAGAATTAAATGATTTTTCTTGCAAAATAAAAGGAACTGGAAAAATGATTTAGAATATGGGGAAGAAGCATAATCTTGACTCCTGAAAAACCTAGATATATACCAGATTTAAGAAGAAACTTTATTTCTCTAGGGATACTAAAATAGTTTTGCAGAAATCATTAACACTTGAAACATGTGATTTAAGTGTTAAAGGCACACCATTGGTGAGTGATTCTCTTGCGCAGTGTCATAAAATGATAAATATGAAATCTTGCATAAAACTGGGGCTAAGGGCATGCAACTAATAAAAGTCTGCAACATTTGAATAAACAATGTTTTTTGGTTCAAATAAAATTGAAAAGTTGTCATTCTGTGAGCAATGCATACTGGGAAAGTTGTCATCAAGGGCTCCTCCTACAATTTGTGTATTTTTGGGGGCTTCTCCTGCAATTTAACTAAGGGTCAATCTGTAATTTAAGGATAAGGACCTGTTATGTAATTTCTAAATTTTGAGACCCTTTTCATAATTTTAATTTTAGGGTCAGTTTTGCAATTTTGAAATATTAAATTTGAATTTTTGAAATGGGATTTTTAAATTTGATCCAAATATTTAAATTTCGACCTAAAATTAAAATTATATTTAAAATTGACGACTTTATATTTTTGTTGAAATAATTAAATGTCGTTATTATTTGTCCATTTAAATTTCATTTTCAAGTATTGAAATTTGGTTACCAATTTCGTCTTATAATCACATGAATTTTGTTTTTTGTCAGTTAATGATTACGATTATGTTACGTGATTATTATTGAATTTTTCGTGGACTTCAAGTATGTCTTAGTGCTCCCAATAAAAGAAATACTTTGAAATAAAAGTGGGTGGTAACTACCAAAGTGGCACACTCATTTTTATTTGTTTTGGTTTTCTTCAAAAAAAAAAAAATATTGGATCTTAATATCGAAATTTTGAATTATTACATATAATATCTTGCCCAAATGTGTTATTATATGTGATATTTTTGGAAATCAGCATAAGATAGTTAACAGTTTTCTTGGTCTAGAATCTCCTTCTACCCAAAGGTGTTGGCGTTTCGAAAACCAATCCGTTTTGTTAACTTACTTCATTATGTGTTTTAAGAGTACTTTACAACATGTTATTGTCAGCCCAAATATGACTTTATAATGATGCATCTATGCTTTTACCGTAATAATGTTCATTTGATTTTGACTTTATTACGGACCATCTAATTAGTAGCCCAAGTTACACTACAACAAAAATGCCTTTTGCAACAGCAAAAAAATACTGCGGTAGACCTTTTGCAGCGTTTTAGTGTGTGTTACGAAGGTCGGTGTAGCTGTTGAGGGAAGACTTTTTGCAGCGTTTTTTAAACATTGGGTGGATCCTTTTTGCAGCATTGCAGTAGACCCTTTTGCAGTGTTTTAAAAGATGCGATAGATCCATTTACAGCGTTTTTTTAGCGTTACGGTAGACCTTTTTTTTTTCAGTTACATATGGTAATTGACCTACAAAATTGAAAATGGTACTTTGTGAACAAATTTTGGAATTGCATAAAATTGATAATTTCATTACAAATTCTTTAATCAATACAACATTAGAATACATAATTGTCATATTCATATCTAAATCTATTCTCTAGAGAGTTTCTTTTGCGTTTTTTTAGGTGAGATTCTATTTGCAACATATTCATATTTCTTGCCAACGCCAACACTAAAACCAACATCGCTCTTGCTCTTTAATCTCAAGGATTTCTTGTTGCTATCAGCTTCCAGTCTTTCCAAAGTGGCACTCCTTAAGAGGCTGCCGCAAGCAGATGTTGAACATGAGCAATCATCACAAGATATTTCCTCTACACTTTATAGAAATAAGATTGTACAATTTCAAAACTTGGGAATCTTCATATTCTGGTTTTGCCCTCTGGGTGCCAGAAGTCTTTCTTCCTCACAAGAAACTGTTCTTGACGTACATTTACTGACCATTGAAGGGATTTCAGAATCGAGACGAGCTTGTTAATTATTTCCATGCTCTCTTGAACTAACAAATATCTACCTAGTCTTAGTACCCTATCCATCTCCACAGCTACATCGATCATGTCACATCTAAGGGAACAAAGTACACGATAACATTCAATTAAATTTTCATGATTACAAATTGATCTTACTTTAATGATGCTCGGGCAGCAAAGTTTTTTTAATACCTTTGTGTCAAATTTCTGAATAGGAAACTGGAATGCAGAAGATAGTATGTTCGAGGATAAGTGTTGAGAGATTCGCACCATGGTAAACTCCAATCAGCCCTCTATCGAAGATGACATGTAAAGTATCTGTTTCATGAATGGGGACTACATTCATCACCCACGGAGGTAGATTTATGAGTGCAGCAACAAACCTGAAACCATGAACCAAAACACATTGGAAAAATAAATGGACTTATTGGAATGAGATGAGAAACGCCCATCTTGCCCTCCATAACCAGCATTCATATCCATCACGTTTCTCACACTTGACCAATTTATGTCAAGACCTCCAATATCTTGATTCAAAGCAGCCTCTAAGTACTTGACCCTCATCTTTGTTGATTGCCTCTCCCCAGTCCACATCCAACATGATATTTCTGAAAAACACTCAAATTAGTAATATATCTTATTTCAATCAAGAAAATTCTTGATAATCAATACTAAAATGATAAAGATACCTACCCATGAAGATGCCCATATTGCAGCTCCCACTACAAGAAAGTAATATGCATATTGCAAATAGCCATCAAAATAGAAATAATTTAATTTTCACGACTATAATTCAAGAAAATGGATTTCAGTGGAACATTGAAGTTAACTTCAAAACCTCTTTTGTCATTTTATCAACATTGTTTGCATTAGAGCCAAAAGAATTGTCAAGATCAGCAAAGAATCTAAGGAACAAAGGCAATGAACTTAGATGAACAATGGCACCAACTGTACCAATAGTCATCAGAAAATAATCCAGGCGATCAGCAAATCTGAAAAGCTCCCCAAGCCCCCATCGCAGGCGGCGGTGAACCTGACTTCTCCGCCTCACCCCCACCCCCATTGGTGAAATGGTGCCTAACTAATTCCGAACTTTTAACCATCCTAATACCAAGTAGAAAGATCATTACGCAATATTACTAGAAGAAAGATAAATACCAAGTCATAGCTAGCAAGCTAATCAGTAATTGTCTTATTATCAGAAATCAAAAAGTTATAACTAGTTGGCATCAATTGAAGAAGCCTTGTAAGCAGCAACATATAATTAAAACTTACACTTTCTCACAGTGATAAATACAAATGAAAGACAGAAGCAACTAAAGTAATAACAGAATTATTCGAATTACGAGTGTAACAAAATGCCACAATTGAGGTACCTAGTTCAGCAACTTTCATAGCAGCAATTTTTGCATCATCAATATCAGAATCTGTCACATAGGCCTGCTCTGAGGGAACTTTTCCAGAAGCCTCTTGCACTTGCTTGGAGCTTGAAGATTGATTATCAACTAAGGTTGCTGATCCAGGGGATGATTTATCAGACTCCACAAGCAAAAAAACACAACAAATAATTTAATAGAGAGAATTATTATTCCCACTCGAAAATATGATAAGAGTGCAACATCAATGTATATTGGGGAGTTTTGGGACAGATTAATGCAATCAGAAAACCTCAAGAATAATATAAACTCCGAGTTCTTGAAACTGAAACATCAGAAGAACCCCTAATGCTCATCTGTAAACTCTGAAAACACACAACTCTCACACGTCCACCAAAATTTCCCTTCACTAAAAGATAAATTTCTTAGTGGAATATTCAAGATTGATGATTATACAATACAATGTGGAGTACCCAAAAGTTTAAAAATGAGAACTAGTTCAACTGCGCACAAACTTGAATATTTACTATTGTGTATTAAAATGGGTAATAAAATATTAAACGTGAACAAAGGAATTTCAAGAAACTTTTAAATTTGAGGTAGCCCACAATGAAATTGGGTAAATGCACCCAGAGATGTAAGGATTGAAGACTATACCGTAAATCGGTAGATCGTCTCTGAGGTCCCTCAAAATCAGAGGAAACATGTTGCTCATAGAAAGAGATATATACCTGATAACAACAATAAATCACTTGAAAACTCAACACAAACTCCCAATCGTACAAAACACCAAAATATGGAATGGAAAACAAAAATACTCAACCCTAAAATTTCCTTACCTTCACTCGGTTCAAATCGTCTTATTGTGTGCTTCCATCGTGGAGCCGGAGCCACGGAGCTTGGAAGTTGTAATGGGGGGAGGCGTGGTCACGCGGAGCTTGGAATTTGGAGCCAGTGTCGCGACTGCCGTGGGTGTGGCCTGTAGCGCCCCGAGTTCTTTAAACTCGGATTGGCACGTTACAGTCTTTGCCCTAATTTTGTTAATCAATTTTACGAAAATAACCTAATTTTTAAAATCACATTTATAATTAAAAACTTCATTGGCAAGAAAAACACATAGAATAATTGTTTCAAAATTTAAATATCATGTTTGGAATAGCGGAAACGAAAAATATGTTAACAATGTTCAAATACATAAATTCCAAAATTTAATAATTGCGATAATTAAATTTTATGCCACCACTGCCCATC
>CAIGRS010003823.1:0-10314 GCA_903798395.1 Fraxinus floribunda
CATTTCACAACTTTTATTAAAAAAAATTGTATAAAAATAGATAGAAATGATGATTTGCACAATTAAGATTGAAAATGCCAAAAAATAAAATATATGAACGTTTTTACGATAATAGTGAAAAATATGGACATTATGTTTTAATTACCCTTTCAATAATTTATTTGTAACTCATTTGCAATTTCTTTTTTAAAAAATTGGAACTATGATTGCAATTAGTCCCTTTTCTTTCGTTTTATTTAAATAAAATGATATATTCGTCATTTCAACTTTTAATTGAAAAAATAGATGAAAATGTCATGTTTGAGCCAAATTATTGTAGAATGAGATTGAAAAATATAATCGTTATTGAGGTCCACACAAAATATAGAAAATTTGAATTTAAATGTTGATGTTATGGATAACAATCATATTTTTCATTTTAATGAAATAATAAGATGACTCAAACAGGGCCTGAAATATAAAAATAAAGGTGAAAATGCCAAAAAATAAAAGGTTGTGATATTTTTTTACAATAATTAAAAACATTATGTACTAATTACACACTAAAAACACATAGCACCCAAAAACACACATATAGCACCCAATTTAATATTCCAACAAAAAAAAAAAGGGGGTATGCGAACGTCCTTCATTTCAAATCAAAGTAACCAGGGACATAGAACAACCCAAAATATTTCAAAATTGGTCTCCTTCGATATATCGTGGAATCAAATATTTAAAATTATTATTGTGTAAAAACTTTTCAAATTGTCCAAGACTGAATTTTGAATCGTCACAAAATGTTCGAAACATTTCAATTTTGCGTACCAAACATTCAAAATGTTCCTGTAACATTGGAAGGTACAAGTTTTGAATCAGTCCACTGAAAATTACGAAGATTCTCATTTCAAGGTCTAAAGAAAAATAATAATACTTTCAGCCTAAAATACAAGAGGTCGATATCGGCACAAAATGTCTGCTGTCAACACAACTCATGCCCCATCTGGCTGGACAAATGGATTGGCGATCTCGTCTGTTCCTTCGGTAGGGGAGACCAGCATCACGGCAGTCCCTCTACAAACCTGCAATAGAAGAATCTAACATTACAAATTTCTACGTCGTCACAATTTTACTTCAACATAACTTGCTACTCATCACCATTCATGTGCAATAAAATGGCTTGGACCAGTATAAAAACCAAGAACAGTTATCATTTCAGATGGATATTAATCCAAAAAGGTAGATACCCATAACCAAATAAAGTTGTTGCAAAAAACTTAAGAACCTTTAAGCTATAAAAGTTGTAGATCACAAAATTTGACAGCAGTGTACATGGCCTAAGGACTAATTTGACTGGATATTAGGGTCCATAAAATTAGTGGCCCTTACAATATCAAAGATTCAAGAATAGAAACCTCTGTGAGGACTCGATCATCTCCCAAATAATTCAACCCGTTATTAAACGATATCAACTTGCAATAGTTGAACCAATACTCAAATGCAGTACGATGTGAAATATGATAACGCATAGACGATGGAGAAACATACTATTAAGCCAAGAGGCCGGGTCTGATCAGTAGTCTTCAGTGGATCATCGGAGTCTACAGTCCATGGAAAACACGAAGTAAGAAAGCACAGAAAAGTAACGGCATTTCTAGCATAACAATATGCAATACCAACTTCTATAGTGGGAAGGTGCCAGGGCTATTTTCACAAGTACAATATAACTTTTAAAGAAGGAATAGTGGTATTTTTTTTGAATAATATCATTTATATAAACAAAATACGGAAGCAGGCTTCCTTGATAATTTTCAAATGAAAGGCTCAAGAGTCATCCAATAGTAATTTGCACATTTGCAGCTTTTATTAGTTTATTTATATAATAGAAGGCTCCCTACTCTTAATAAAAACATTTTTCTGAAATAATGTGTTAAACTCATTCATCTGTAGCCATTCAAATTTAAAGACGGAAATGGGAAACTAATTTACAAGTCATATGCAATGTACGAGAGAGAAAACCATTATTTGTAAGAACTCAATAAACAAAAATATACAAAAGTTTTAAGATTTCAAGCCATAGATGCAAAAAAATAAACCACCACAGAGAATCTGACATCTTATAAATGTTCATTCTGGCAGGCACTACCTAATCCACAAAATCTACCATGGACACGATAGATGGAAAAGAATATTAAGACTTGAGGTTACATCTTAAAAGGTTAACCTTAATAAGGGGAGTAGCCCAAGTCCATATTTGTTGGTTTATGTTTTCATCTTGTGGAATTTTATTCCTTAACATGCTTTCACAAGATAGTGGCTCGTTTGAGCAAACTAATCTTGAAATTTATGTGCTCATTTTCTTTTTCTTTTTTTTTGTCTTAATCGAATCGAATTGCTTATTGGAGCTTAATGTACTCTGAAAATTTCATCTTAAATGATCAATCTTATTAAGAGAAGTAGCCCAGCCCATATTTGTTGCTCTATATTTTCATCTTTATTCGATATGAAATTTTCTCTCTTAACAATGAATACATTAGAAAAGGGTAGAGAAGTCTTGATCGGAAACTCAAAAGTTATCCAAACAAACAGAAGCTCTTTATGGAATATATATTGTTGAGATTTTGTAAGATGAAAGAACTCCTTTCGATCAAAATAACCAATAGTTTGACAGAGCAAACATAATTAACTTGTTAACGTATGGAAAACCGAGATTGAATAACATGTTTCAACAACGAAAATAATCTCATTAACATACTACCTACAAGAATTCTATTAAATTCGGAGAATAGCGAGCTATAAAAGATTGAACATGTATTAATTACCTCTAAGAAACTCTGTTGCTTCATCCAACACAAGATTCAGCAATTGGTCATATCCTTTTAGGGTACCAGTCACTGAAAGGAAGAATCAAATGTTAACTTTCCTGATATATATGCTAAAAAGGATCAATGCATCTGGATACCAAACGAAGAAACAAAACATATATCCATCGCTATCCTGTAGATATGATCTTTGTCACTTTCACATATAGCACGATATGGATAATTGCATTGACATTTGGTGTGTCAAAACCTAACTATTTGGAGGCTTTCCTTGAAGCATGAGAGACAGAGGACAGAATAGATTACATGGAAAGAATTTAATTTCACAGATAAATGGACATCATAACGATATTAGTATCTATATCAGATGCCTTTCAACACTGATGAAGTAGAAATCTTCCCAGAACTCTTCAAAAAGGTGACATGCCTCCATAATCCTAACTCATTAACATCCCCAATACATTTGATTTACTATTGTCAATTCTTACTAATTTCATTCCGACTCAGTTTTTCAAAATTTAACTAGGACACTATGGATGAATATGAAAGTGGCTAAAACAACAACCAAATCTAACGGAGAATACCTAGTAGTCAAGTTACAAACACGTGCTTATAATTTCCTTTTTTACCATGGATTAAGAATTAATTTAGTCATACTGCAACAAACTTGACCTTGCAAGACTCATAGTAAACCGCAAGAACGGATAGAATTAAATTTCTAGGCATAAGAATTTTCCTTTTTTACTCAAGAAAAAAATGGAAAGACAACAAACAATGATTAAGAAAATTAAAATAAACTGCTGACAGTTGCTTACAAAAGATAAATATAATCATAAGCTACCGACCTTGTCTTCCACCAGTGAGCTTCACTTGGACGCCCTTGTCAACAAACTTTGCAAGATCCAACACTGTTTCTTTTCTTCCTGACTGAAAAGAAAATTAACAGCATAACACATTTGCTTAAAGATACAAATAGAACTAAAGTTGTGAAATGGCGAAAGAATTCCTACTGTTCCCCCTAATTTTTTACTCATTTAAACATCTTGAACACCTTAAAACTTAAGTTTGAAACATCTAAAAGCCTCTCCTGTGATGCAAATACAAGCAACGAGAGACCACTTTTTTTCTTTATTTATAAAATTTCCATTTGAGACATTATAATTAATTTAGTTCTTATTAATCACGTTGAATTTACAACCATTAGATTAAAAAAAAATCAATACGTTTACCCTTCAAATCCAAGTTATTATCTAAATACAATTATACATGTAAATGCGAGGAAAAAAAGTGTATGTTGTGTGTGCCTGAGAGAGAGTACGATACCATGTAGGCAAATCAATGGAATGTAAAAAAGGCCAAAAGATCTGAGCTAGCAAGCGAAAATGTTAACCTGAAGACAGAAATGAATTTCGGTAAATTCAGTGTGCTTCGAGCATAATATTACAAATTTGCTAAAAATTCTGAGAGGCTTACGATCTCAAACGGGAGGTAGAAAGGAATAGCAGAAACAGAATCTTGCCCTAATTTTCTCTCGGTTCTTGCTTTTGGTTTGAGAATGCGCTCCAATTCGATACAAGCCTTCGGAAAAATGTTTACTTACTTTTTATCTTGTGAAATTTGCAATTGTCATCCTTTACCTTTTTGAAATATAACAAATTGACCCTTCTTAGCATAATACATTCCAGCAAAACTTGTCTTCCCTCCATTTTGGTCTTTAATAAATGATGAATTTACCATTTTCTTTAAATAAACAAAAATAAAATAAAGTGATAAAACAAAAAATAAGAAAAAATGTAAATGAAATCTCTTTAACTTTTCAAAAGTACAAATAAATTACACATAAAACAATTAAATGCATATTAACAAATAAAAAAAATTAGAAAAATGAAACTGCCAATTTCTCTTTTATCTTTAAAATTGTAGGTTTTGGACATCCACCAAGTATAAAAGTGATTTTTGAGAGTGACAATAGGAAAAGTTATGGAAAAATGCTTGTTTGGGCTGGATTAAAATTAGATTTTAATTTAAGGCACTGTCGGTTTTGCTTAAAATCAGCCAGAAATAGCTTTTTGGACCTTTTTTTTTTTTTCAAACTTGTTACTGTACCATGAGATAAAAAGTCAAACTGCTGGCGAATAGTGCCTGCAACGACGCAAATTCTGTTTTTTAGCAAAAACAGACATGCGCTAAGTCAAAGTTTAATAATCAATATCAACCACATCTTTCATGAGTTATACATCTTTTCAACAACATATTTTAAAAACTTCTATCACAATCCACTTAAAATCTGATTTTAATTTACACCAAACACCCTCTAAATTTGTTTTTTTCTTAAATGTGTGCAAGGAAGTTAAGCCCCCGTTTGGCCCCATTATTTTGAGATTATAATTTTTGGAATAGCTTTTTTTTTTTTTAAAAAAGAACGAGTGATTTAAAAAGAAGAAAAAAATTTGAGTTTACGTATAATATTATTTGATTGAAAAATGTATTATTGATAAGAAGTGAGAGAAAAATGTATTATTGATAAGAAGTGAGAGAAAAATGAATTATAATTTTAATGAAGGCCAAACGGAGAATAATCGTGGGGAATAAATAATTTTCAAATAATTACTTTCAAATTACTAAAATTACTTATTTCTTTACTTTGATCAAGATGAAAAATAAATTTTTAACTCATTCACTTATAAGTAAACATTTTCATCTTATCCAAACATGCTCTATCGATGTGCTTTGAATAGATTTCTATTTTAAAACATATTCGAGAAGTACTTTCTTTTACTTTTAAGTAAAAATATTACTTATTTCAAAAATATGTCTAGTCATTTTTTGAATACTCCCTCAGCTTTGAGGAGATGGAGATCTTTAGGATGGCGTTTGATATTTATATATGACTATCAATTAAACAATTTAAATTAATTTTAGGAGGAGGTATGTGACAATTGGTCAAATTTTAAATCAAATTAGAGTAGTAACCTAAGTTTATTTTATTTAAACCAAAAGACCACTAGTGTAACTATTTTATAACATAATAAAATGAAGTACGTGAAAGGAGGGGCATATATGCGATCTCCAGTAAATGAAAAATACTAAAAATGTCTCAAAATGAAATGTAGTAAATAGTAAATGAACAAAAACTAATGAAAACTACTCGAGGGTAAACTTTTGGGTGGTAATACATAGACGTCGACAGGGTCATGCGTCTGGTTTGAAACATTTTTGAGTCGTAGTAATTTGCGTAGTCGGGCTCGCTCATTAGATAGGGGTCCTACCAGCGAGAAGGGGCCCACCTAGGTGAAAAATGTTATCCGGACAATGATACACTGAATGTCGGGCGAAAAGTAGATGCATGTGATCTCATCTATGTATTTCAACATCTAAATCATGTGAGAATGACCCTCTGACTGTAGGTATGCCATCCTCTGCGTTTTGCACGTAGTCTCCAAGTCCCATGCCATCCATGTCTCTCTGTAAATGTTCCTTCACCTTATCTTGTGTAGGAGCTGTGATGGAATGACTATGTGAAGGCTTATGTGTACGAATCTTACTAATGGAAGTTCCCTCACCAAAGGGCTCGATAATCAAGTCCTCAATGGCAGTCTAATGGTAGATCCAACCTCCAGGCGATAGTCATTCGTAAAGTGATCAATCAACATATGTTTGATACCGTGCCGTTCTGAGATGATCTCAGCCAACAACCGATGTGCAAGAGTGGTATGAAGATCTGTCCTTGTACCTGATCCCCGTGCTGACTGAGTACCACAAAGTATCTTCAATTGTGGATAATTAATCTGTCGGCTCAGGGGGTGCCTCAATAGTAGGGATGAGAATAGGAGCTATGGCAGTGATAGTAGGAAAAGTGGGTACCTCGATAGGAGCATCTAGAGTAGGCTCGCAAACTAAATGAATAAATGGTGGGACCTCTAGATCAATTGTCCTTGTACTGATCGGTAAGGTGGATCCTGATCTCTGTGATGACTAAGTACCCTTTGTATGTGTCTTTAAAGAAGGAGAATTGACGTGTGTTGTCAAAGTCGATGCCTCAGTAGTTGGGAGAGGAGTAACAATGATAGTAAGGGAGGGGGTACCTCGATAGGAGCCTCTGGGCGTAGGCTTAGTAACTGAAAGTATAGCCAGTGATACCTCTAGAGCTACTATCATGAGGATCGAGGAACTGTCAATGTAGTAGCCGACTTTGTCCGAACTGCGACAGGAGTAGTGGGGAACATAGTAGGCATTGCTGAAACTGGCACCCACTGCTTCCTTGGCTCTACAAACAACACCTTGCATTTACCTTTGTCAACCCTACTAGCAGTGGTCACAGTAGAAGGAGAGGGTTGAACGTGGGAAGGTGCAACAATTGTGAGAGGAGGGGTCCCTAAAGTGAACTTATCATAAGAGTGGCCCATATGTCTACAATTGAAGCAAAAAATCAGCATCTTCTCATAAATGATCGTATGCCAAAAGTCGCAGTTACCACCACCCTCAATCCAAACCCTGTTAGGCGATCTAAGCTCCAAATATACCTCAATGTACACCTTAGCCTCACTAGGTCGTATTAAGTCTGGGGTGGCCTCATCAATCCTTAGAGGTATTCCTATTGCCCTCAATAAGTGAAAAAAACCTTTGGCACGCAAGTGTACCAAAAGCAAGGGGAATGAAACCCATACGGGAACTATTGTGGTCTCCTACTCTGGTCTGAAATCACATGTCCATTTAAGGATCCTCATTGGACACCCTCAATGTACTAGAAAGGTTTAAGAAAGAGCATGTTATAGTCTTCCTCATGTGTAAGGTGGATAAGTATATGTGCGGTGTCGATCAATCTCACCTTAAAGCAACCATGGAATCCAAACTTAGAGAAAAATCTCACGTACCTTCCTCATGGTCAGCTTGCGTGGGGGATCAGCCAAAATAGCTTCCTCCAAATTAGTCAAATCAACAGTCGGCTCACCCAAATGTATAAAACCATGGAATCCAAACTTAGAGAAAATCTCACAAAATATTATGAGTCTTTTTTCTAGTCTTGGTCCGTGCGATGCACGGGTGATAATATTTTTTGAGGAAATGTTAGTGTCTAATATCTAAGAGAATGTAGATGTATTCGGAAAGTTCGGTAAGTTTGTATAATTGTTTTTTTAGAAATTGATATGGAAAGTAGTAAAATATTATAAGGATGATACTAGTTACATAAGATATTAGTAATGGTAATATGAGGGGGGGTATTTTGAAGAAGACCAGCAATGTAACATATTGGGGCAGCGGGGGTCAAGGGGGCAGCGCCCCTCGTAGGGGTTCGGGGCAACGCCCCAACGATGATCGACCTATCCGATCAGGTCGCGGGGATAGGGGGGTTCGGGGGTAACGCCCCCGAAGGGTATGTGTTGAAGAGTTTATCTGTTGAAAAAATTTTTTTTTTGTAAAAACCATGGAATCCAAACTTAGAGAAAATCTCACAAAATATTATGAGTCTTTTTTCTAGTCTTGGTCCTTGCGATGCACGGGTGATAATATTTTTTGAGGAAATGTTAGTGTCTAATATCTAAGAGAATGTAGATGTATTCGGAAAGTTCGGTAAGTTTGTATATTTTTTTTATTAGAAATTGATATGGAAAGTAGTAAAATATTATAAGGATGATACTAGTTACATAAGATATTAGTAATGGTAATATGAGGGGGGGGGGGTATTTTGAAGAAGACCAGCAATGTAACATATTGGGGCAGCGGGGGTCAAGGGGGCAGCGCCCCTCGTAAGGGTTCGGGGCAACGCCCCAACGATGATCGACCTATCCGATCAGGTCGCGGGGATAGGGGGTTCGGGGGTAACGCCCCCGACGGGTATGTGTTGAAGAGTTTATCTGTTGAAAATATTTTTTTTTGGTAATTTAAAATATGTTAAATAATGTATACTTAGTAATAATTATAGGGAGAATATATTTTTCCGCAATTGGAAATAGAGAATGAAAATATGCCTCGAAAACTAAAAGTGAATGTATCGAAAATAATTTGTGTTGTTTAAATTAAAATTGGTTGTCATTATAATCTTGTTGCGGCCATGATTTTTAAAATTTATATATAATTTTGAAATTTACATAATCTAATAAATATTTTGTATTTATTTAATATTTTATTAATTCAAATGCGTTTGGCGTTTACAAGAAAGGGAAAAAAAACTAAAAAAGAATCAACGTCTTGTTTCCCGTGCACACACGGGGAGTTGCCTTCTCCCCGTGTGTGCACAGAGAGTTTCTTAAAAAAAAATTCCTTTTTTTTATATTAATTATCTAAACATAANGCCATGATTTTTAAAATTTATATATAATTTTGAAATTTACATAATCTAATAAATATTTTGTATTTATTTAATATTTTATTAATTCAAATGCGTTTGGCGTTTACAAGAAAGGGAAAAAAAACTAAAAAAGAATCAACGTCTTGTTTCCCGTGCACACACGGGGAGTTGCCTTCTCCCCGTGTGTGCACAGAGAGTTTCTTAAAAAAAATTTCCTTTTTTTTATATTAATTATCTAAACATAATTAAGATTGTTATAGAATTTGAATTTAGATTATATTATTTTATGAGCAAAGATAAAATGTGTCAATCTTCGAAATTCCTAATATTTCATTTTCATTCCTCTTTCGTCTTCTATCTTCTCTTGATTTCTCTCTTCTTTTCTTTTATGCTCTCTGTTAATTTTTATCATCTTCTGTATAAAATTTTAAGCATACATAGCATAAGGCGAAAACTAAAACTAGAAAAATAAATTTAAGCCTATATAGTATCAGACAAAAACTAAAAGTGATAAAACTATAGAGAGATTTCTCCGATCTCTCTATATACTATTCTCTTCTCCTTCTTAAATCTCAGCCATCAGCTTCGTTGTATAAACATTTTTTCCCTTAGCTAGAGTGTTCAGCACTAAGGAATGGTATGCTTGTGTGGTAAATCAAAGAAAGCTACAGTAAACTATTAGATAGAAAAAGTTGAGAAGAAAACTCAAGCCTGGGGATGTTGTATAATAGTTTTCTCGGAAACTATGTCATTGTAATTGCATTTATTGCATTTGCATGTATAGTTTGGAAAGTGGCAAAATACATACAGTGTGAAGAAGTCGGCAACCGTCTTTCACCGTCTATACTTTTGACCAAATCTTTATAATCTAATTGGTTCTTCTTTTTTTCTTCTTCAATTTAAATAATTTTTCCTCCAACTTTTTGTTTCTTATGAAAGAAGGAAATAAATAGTAAACGAAGGGGGATAAAATGAGAAAAGAAAAATACATCCAGAATGAACAGTAAACAGATGATTCCCTCTTTTAGCCCCTGTTTGGTATGCATTAATTTTTTCATTCTCATTCTTCTACTCATTTTCAACCACACATTTTTCAATGAAATAATATTTTACATCACATCAATAATTTTTCCTTCTTTTTTAATCACATATTCCCTATCACATTAACCAAAAAATTACATTCTTTTAAAAACAATGTGCACCAAACAAGGGCCAAGTCATCAA
>CAIGRS010003835.1:0-16441 GCA_903798395.1 Fraxinus floribunda
TTATATTGTTCCCAACTCGAGAGTCACAGTCACAATTTTAATAGGTCACACTCGATTACACGCACAAAATAATCACAGTCACCTCCAACCCCATATCGTCGGCATGCCCGACACCCACCGGCTCACGCACACACAAAATAATCACGACCACCAATAATCACAGTCACCAATAACAATATGACATCAATAATTTTTCCTTCTTTTTCAATCACATATTAAATTTTTTATAGGTCACAAGTTATTTTCCGGCCACGAATTAAAATTTTTATAGATCACAGATTGAAAAAATCAAAACTTTATATTGTTCACAACTCGAGAGTCATTGTCACAATTTTAATAGGTCACACTCGATTACACGTACAAAATAATCACAGTCACCTCCAACCCCATATCGCCGGCACATCCGACACCCACCGGCGCACACACAAAATAATTACGACCACCAATAATCACAGTAACCAATAACCATGCACAAAATAAATTTAGTCACAAATTATCGAATTTTAAGGTCACAGTTTAACAATATGACATCAATAATTTTTCCTTCTTTTTCAACCACACATTAAATTTTTTATAGGTTACAAGTTACTTCTCGGCCACGAATTAAATTTTTTATAGATCACAAATCGAACTCAAAACTTTATATTGTTCACAACTCGAGAGTCACAGTCACAATTTTAATAGGCCACACTCGATTACACGCACAAAATAATCACAATCACCTCCAACCCCATATCGCCGGCACGCCAGGCACCCACCGACACACGCACACACAAAATAATCACGACCACCAACAATCACAATCACCAATAACCACGCACAAAATAAGTAGTGTCATCTCCAACCTCATCTCGTCGGCACAATCGACACCCACCGTCGTACGCGCGCACACCACAACCTCCCAGTACCAAACACGACAACCTCACGGCAAAACCACCACCGCACACACCGTCTTCCGAATCCAGATGCAGCACTTCCAACTCTCATTTCACTACCATCACCACCCGTCAACCACAATATCGCCACCATATCCGCCACATTCAAAACCAAAACATAGATCTCATCTCATATGATCTCATCTCATATCTAAACAACTATTTGTTGAAAAAAGTCCAAAAAAACCCCCAAAATTTGCGACGTTGTGCAAATGTTGATCGACACTGTGGCTTCTGAGGCTGCAGATGCTGGTCGACACTGCTGCTAACACTGGCTCCTAATCCACCGGGGGATGAAGTCAATGTCATTTTGTAATTGGGTTCTCTCATCCACCTCCTCACACTTAAACTCCTCTTTTCATTTTCGATAATCGACCACACACCATATCTAATTGACTAAGAGCACTACGACATTTTCTAAAACCAGATCCCATCATCCCGACGATTGCGAACTACCAACACCATCAGCACTGCCGCGAACCACCTTACCATTAGCACCGCCACTTGCGCACGACAACGGCTGCGAATAGGTATCGAAAGATCGAAGGTTTAGGGGTGGTTGGGTTCAGAAGATCGAAGGTGTGCTACGGAGATGGAATCGGAGTTTCGTGGTGTAGGGTCGCCGAAGCAACCTGTGATGGAAGTGGTGGTGTCGTCGGAGAGGTGGTGCCAGCAATGGTGGTGTCGACGGCGGGGGCTGTGTGGTGGCGTCGGGGATAGAGAGTGAAGAGAAAATGGGATGAAATAATTATAGTGGGTTTGGCTAATTATATTATGTAATTATAATGAATTTTTGAAAATTAAAACTTCAGATTTGATTTTAGAATATAGATCTTGAAAAGTAAGGAAATGTGTAATTTCCATTTTAATAAATTAATCCAGCTATCTATCTTTAAATTATTGGAAAAATATATTTTTATTTTTATTTTATCTTAAATTTTGCTTCGATTATGGGATTTTGGAGCGCCCCAAGATTTTGATTAGTATGAAGGATAGGAGACACTATTGCAAAAGACATTATTAATATACTATTAATTACTCTTTAAATTAGGGAAATGTCATTGCATATGAAAATATTTGCTTAATCAACTATAAAATCAAATTAAACCTTAGCCTATGTTTGCTCAGCTTTATTTACACTCAAATCATTTTTTATCCACATATTTTAAGGGACTCAATTCACTCATTTATCACTCATTCTATGACTATTTATAATTTAAACCATTAATAAATACTTCCCAAACATACTTTTACTTTAGTGAACAGTGTTTCTAAGAAAATAAAAAACCATGTTTGTTTCATATTAAAATCATATTTTAATTTAAGTTAAAATCAAACAATCAATATTGACATCATCTTTCATGGGCTCCACAACTTTTCAACCACACATTTCAAAATTTTCTATCACAATCTACTAAAAATCTAATTTTAATTCCCACCAAACACTCACATAATATCGTACTCACCCACCTAAAATATTAAAGAAGACACAATTTAATTAAAGATATCCTTATTATATCCGTATGTTATCACATTCAACCTGGTTAAGAAAACTACTTAGAACTAGTCAAGTTGTTGAAATTTGTGATGAGAAATTTCTTTCAAGGAAACTTGTAGAATGAATAAAACTAGACAGATTGTACAAGAAATCTCAAAAAACAGACCAATTAGTCCAAAATGGTCCATAACAAGATGTCTAGAAATCTAGGAAAAATATAAAGTGCCATGCTTAGGTGTTCTGACTAAGGGTGTGTTCGGTAGAGATTAAAATTGAAAAATTATTCGTTATTGTTGACTTTTATTAGATGAGTGGGATTCAATAAATATCATATTTTCAATTTTAATTGAATTTTAAGCTGTACCAAACAAGCTCTAATTCTAAAAAAAACGAGTAAATTTGTAAAAAGATTTTTTTTTCATGGGATATTTTTGACCTCCGTATTTAGAAAAATTGGAAAAAAAATATATATATATAAAAAATCACATAGATGTAGTTTTCACGATATTTTAAATGAAGGCCTATGGAATAATAATGCCAAATATATATAATATAATACAAAGTGAAACATGCTATCAAGAGAAAGAAGTCAAATTACTTGTATAAATATTAGTGAAATTTAGACAAGATATTGGCTTACCAAACACGTCAATTATAATACTAATAACTTGTTCAACTTATTCATTCACAGACCAGATTTACTAATTTCATACTACAAATTTCAGACCTAAAAGTACTAAACCAATTCTTGAGTAATAATCCTATTGGTAGTTTCAATGGTGAAAAAATGAAAAATCCAAACGCAATGGAACAAATTCAGTGGAGGTGCAAACAATATTTAATTATTTTCTTCGGATAATATATAATATATATAATATAATAAAATATGTAAGTAATACTTGTTTGAAAGACGACCTTTTGTTTTTACCTTGCTACACGAAAAGATTAGTTCAATCTACAATCCACAAAATTTCGCACCCCACATTTTTATCCGCCTATTTAATAAAGCTAGGCCTTGATCCTACCTTCTTATTTTTATTAAGAGACGTAGTCGAGCTCTTTATATGTTGATTAACATTGGAGAGAGAACATTGTTGAAAAAGAAAATTTTAAGGGAAGGGGATTTTGACCATTTATGTGAGGCCTGTACAAATTTCAAATTTTCCGTGACAACACTCGAGTCTTGCTCGCTTCAAATTCAAATAATTCCACTTCATCAACTAGAATGCATGGGAATCCACACAAAGCTATAGTGATATTAATGTCATTCAGAATCAAGTACGAGAGTAAATCCCAAGAACAACCCATTCGAAGTATGCTCCATACACGAGAAAATAAATAAAAAAGAACCCGAAAAAACATGAATCTCACAGCACATCAAACGTTATCCTGAGCGCCACTTTTCCTAACTTCGATGTCGAAGCACTAATGGGGTCAACAAACCTCAAACTTGTTTTGCAGGCTAAAACTTGTTGATTGGCTTGAGCTGATTGACATATAAGATCCTCTCAAAAGGTAAAACTTCAAGCTTAAGCAGGTTGGAATCTCAAATCAACAATTTTTTTTTTTACTCTGGTCCGGATATTTCTTGTAAATCTGAATAATGCCAACAGAGGCAGAGCAGGTAAAAAACCTTGGAAACAAATATGAATACCCCAAAGACGAGGCAAAACACTATCACTGCAACGGGCAAAATGTATTCTTAACAAATATTAATGCTTGATTGCCATTTATCAAATTCAACACGGTTCAAAATAACTTGAGGAAACAGCCTACTTTATTTAAAGACATAACATTCTACATCATGTATTTGAAACATCAAATAGCAGGAAAACTATAAAACGGTAACAACAAACCATGAAAGGAATAATAGACACGGTCACTTGTTAAAACACAGCAAGAATGATTGACAAAGGAATTCATAGTAATCAGAAAATTAAGCAGACTGAATGGAGTTGGTAGGGTAGCATAATATGCAGCCATGAAAACCAGAAATTTATTATAGAAAACTACACACACTACAAAATGGAATTCCAATAGAACATTGGAACAACATTACCAAACTATCTCCTAGGAAATTTTGCTACACCAAAACACTTGGTTGCAATAGAATAACACTACCTCAGGAAATTAGATATCTAATTTTACAAAGTGGCTAATGGATTCTAGCCCTCGTACCTCAAATAAATCTCCCTTGCATAGACAAAGGTTTACGAGTCAAGAAACCTAATCTAACGCCTACAACTGCATCAAACTAATGCATCTGGGTAACATGTACAAGTAAAATGGTTTCTTCATTTTTTGGTCAAAAAGAGGATCAGGAACTGTAAGATAAAACAAGATCACCTAGACAACCAAGTTTGGAAAAGAAGAAACCACTGATGAAGTGTGGAGAGCATCAATGGCATATTTACAGTTGTCCAGATCAACTTTCAAGGATGAATTAGCAAAGAATCCATCAAAAGCCTGGATTCCCCAATCGCTACTATTAGCACCATCATGTACATTGTGAACAGGGCTCCTACTGCGTCTTCTCTTCCCAGAGGACTTCCATCTTAATTGACCGACCAAATATTTAGTGAGGTCCCTAGCTATCTTTAACTCCATTGACTTGTCATCAATGCTAGCGATAGAGTCACCAAATCCAACAACAATCTTTACAGGCAACTCATTGTTACCATTGGTGCCTACATGGTCTCTATTTTCATATGCATCCGCTAGATTAATATCGGAGGTATTTTCCACACTCTGTTTCTTCTTGTAACTAGACAAAATTGAGACTACCTCCTGTCTTTCCTTCAAACATTTCCAGCCATTTTCATACCATTCGCGTGAGTGCCTCAAGTCCCCTGAACTGAAGATTTGCTCTTTCTTCTCTCCTGCAGATTAATTATAGGAAAACTATTAGAAACTGAAGGTACAAAACTGTACAAGTCAAATGCATGGAGAATAATCTTAAGACAGGATTAAAAAAAATAATAATAATAACAATAATTAGAAGGCTGGTTAATGTTCACACCTGGGAAATAAACATGTAGCTCATCTTCAGATTCTTTCTTCACTACGATGCCTTCCCACCACGCATCATGCCACCATGCATCAACAATGCTTCCAACATTAATTATGTCGGAAAGTCTGCCCCAGTAAGACAATGGCAAGGGTCTAATAATAGTCCTTCCACAAATCCGGATTCCTAACTCATCTTGTACAGCTAATCGAGATGCCAAAACCCACTCCTGCAAAGTGAAAAATCAGCACATGATAAGCAATCATACAAAGCACGAAAACCCTTGACAAGAAAATACGTGCATATTCACCTCCAGATTTCTTGCATCATCATCTGCATCCTTGATATCTTGATACTTCACTTTGACCATATCTTTGTGCCTCTTCATGATCAAAGCTCTGAACCAGCACCCTCTGATGCCACTATCTTGAGAAATCACTTCAACTTGAGATCCTATGGTCAAATTTTGCATACAAATTGGCAACATTGCATCTTGCCCTGATAAGGATACAGAAGAGAGTCCTCCTTTCAGTCTGCTCTTTCCCACGCCACCTTCGGAACTGAAAAGACCACCACTTCGATCATGTAGGCTAGCATCAGTAGACTCTCTTTTGTCAGCAAAATGCAAGTTTATTTCTCTCTCTTTGGAACAGCAAAGTCTCTTCTTGGGTCTACTTCCAACAGCAACACTACGAGTTCCTGCTACCTTCATATCATCATCATCAGATTTTTCAAGTGGAGGGAAAGTATTTCTTAGTACTTTCTGTTTCCAGTAGCCTTTAGTTCGTGTTATGTCAAACGGCTTGACATCATCATTATCAAACAGTCCAGAGCAAACGAATGGGTTCAGTTGCATATCTAGGGCCACATTTAAAAATTTCTCATAATGCTCCAGACTGAGGACGGTTGCCAGTCCATCTATGCATTCGATGCTAATATCTTGAAGACAAAGAGAAAAGAAAATCTCTCTGTCATTATAGTTATGATGCAAAACAAAACCAATCTCATCAATTTTGTGAAACCATCGTACCACAACCATCTTGTTGCCTCGGGAGTCCTCATACATATCATCTAAGTAAGCAACAAGGCATTTACCTTCTTCAGCCAACACATACACAAATTCATGAACCTGAAATTTATAGCAGAAGTGAGCAAAAAAGAGTATATGATCAATACAAGAAACACACAAACAGGCATTTGAATAAAACAATCAACTTCCATTGCTCTGAAAGAAGATTAAGAGTCAGATTAGATACTCACAGATATTTTTACACCATTGCGGCAAAAGGACTCATAGTGTCTGCGCCTTTTTCTGCAACTCCATGGCAAACCTAACCACAAAAACTCTGCCTTGTGACTAGGCTTCCACATTTGAACATCCTGAAAAAATTTAATAAGTAAACAAATGATAAATATGATTGACCCATATAGTCTTTGATTAGAAGAATTAAGCAAATTGAATACTAAACAAAAATCATAATTTAGCAGCTAACCTTAATAATATCAGTATCCAACTTGTGACTATCTTTGCTTCGCATTATACTGTCAAATTGATTATAGGAAGGTTGTGGATGTACATCTGAAAGTGGATTTGCAATAATACGATGAGTATTGTATAACCAAGCAATATTCATAGAGCAGGAGGATGAAAATTATTAAAATCACACCAGCAAAGAAAAGACAAATTGAAAGTACATAAGAAAACCAAACCTTATGCGATAACTACAAAAATAACTGTAGCATAAAAAACCACGAATCCTCACAAAACTGAAGGATGGGGAAGGGTAAATAAATTAGAAATCTTAAACTCTCAACAGCAAGGATTTTCTACTTGTGTTCACCACTATGGTCAAGAAAAACATAACAAATAGAAAAACCTAAAAAACAACCACGAGAGAACGTTGTAGATGTTAACCTAGACTGAGGAAAGGAATTCCGAGGCTCTCAACCAGCTCTTACTAATTGATTTTAACAATCCTGCATCCCAAATAATTGTCAGTTTTCCACAACATGAGCACCACACATACATTGACTCTGACACAGTGTTACAAAAAAATGTCATGGTGAAAACACAAATTAGAGAGAAAAAAAAAAAGGGGTGCAAACAAACATTTCTTGCAGAAAGTGAAGTAACAATGCAAAATCAGAATAAAATCCCTGCTTAGACCATAATTCTGAAAAAAAACAAAAAAAAACCATGTAAAAAAAAACTTTATGTAGAGTATATATTTATGATTTCTCATTATTATTTCTTCAGAGAAATACATGATTTTTAAAAAAATTAATTAGAAATCCCAAAATCAAAATTCAAACTGATTCATAAGAAGTCAATATTAATTGTCAGTTCAGTTTCCAAAACCAAAGATCCTTAAAAAAGCTGTTGTCAAACTGAAATCAATCTACTACTCCTCCTTAGTAAAGGAGAAAACCCACCAAAAAGGAGAAATGTCTATACTTCCACGCGAAACAATTTACTTTTATAAAAAATGCAAAAAACATTACTCATTAGCTCAAAGAGATTCTTTCACCATTAAATAAAAATCAATTTCACATGATAATCCATTTGTATAAAATTGAATATGCCACCAAGGATATATTCTGTAAAAGATAGGAAGAAGGCACGACAAAATGCATCCTTTACCCAAATAAGTTGAAAACTGGAGACCAAAATTCCTCTAAAGAAAAAAGATGAATGCATTAAATTCATTTTGCAAGTCAAATATTCCAAGTGCTGACAAGATCCTTCTCAAATCAATTTGATCAAAACCAAGATCAGTACAATGACTGTAAAATCATTATTCAAAAATTAAAGAATGACAGGAAACCAGGCAACAGACATCATCTATCCCGTGCATATCCCAAAACCCAAAATCTCCTCTTGAAAAAAAATAAAAAAAATCTCTCAGCCAATAAAACAAGGAAAAGCAGAAGAAATTACATAACAAAGAACAGAACTGCATCAAAAGAAGGAACTCATAATTTCTAGTTCAGAATCTGATAGGGGAACAAATGAAATGTAACGAACCCAGAAAAGTATTATTATTTTCAGCTAGTGAATCCATAGATTCTATAATGAACCCCAAATTAATCCTCAACGCTAAAAGGGAAAAGTATCTCAAAATCAGAAAATTTAGTAGCACACAAATATGCCTTATTGGAAGAAGATTTCAAAAACATTATATTTACAAAAACGTTATATTTTGTAAATTCACAGAAAACAAAAGGTACACATTAAATCATCAAAAGATAATTAAGAACAGTTCATGAAACATATCTTCCTAGGCGTCCTTTATGACCATTTTAGTAATTGTATTCTATCAGAAAAATATGGAATGTTCTACATATAAAAGCATACTCGGCTCTTATATCCCATCCATATCTATCAGATCTACCTAACAAAAAACCACGAAGCGCAAAGAAAAATACCATTTTGCTATCCCACTCAAAAAGATTTACGCCCGAAACCAAATATAGTAACATAAGAGAACAAACCAAATCAAAATTAAAAAGTACCTGGAACGATTGTATTTAGCCAATCGATGACCTCTCTTCTAGAGCGTAGCTTCAAGAGAGAAGAGCACTTCAAGTTCGAAAGCAAGGACTTGTTATCTTTAATCTCGTAATAATAAGACATTTGCCTTAGGTTCTTCTCCTTTCCGACCACGACAAGATCTGCCCCGCCGACACCGCTCCGTTTAAGGTAATAGTGCACTTCCCGCTGCCCCTTCTCATTCGATAACATCACCTCCTCCCACCCCGTATACAACGCCGTTGAATTCACCATAGCCTTAATAAAATAAAATATATTTATTCAAATTGATATTCAAAATGATAGGACAAGATGAAATGGAGAAGATAGACGAAACGGAAGTTTTTTTTATTATTCTGAAAGTTGATATATATCGTTGGGGGCTAGGGTTTGTGGTTTGGAATGGACGGAGAGGACTGCGATTGATTTGGCGATATGCAGAGGAAGTAGTTGAGAAGTTTCTGAAGGGTTGTTTTTTTCGGTTACAAAAATGCCCCTGGAATTACGCGAATTAACATGTGCCTGTCGTTAGCCTATTACTGGTTTGAACTCGTTATACCAAGTCAAGGACCCGAAACTTTTGTGCCTGTCTAGCTGATATGGTGCTAAATTGGCTGGCATTTGTTTAGGTTTGGAGTTCCGCTCTCAAAATATTATTAAGAGGAGTAACATAAATTTTTATAAATTGATTTATATTTATATTTTTATTCGATATGAGATTTTATCACTGAAAATATCCCATCAAGATGGTGGCTCGTTTTTTAACAGGTCAATCTTTAAATTCGCGTACCCAATTTTTTTTAGCCTTAATCGGATCAATTACTCTTTGGAGCTTTTAACGGGCTCTGATACCATGTTAAGATTTGAGGTTACATATTAAAAGGTCAAACTTACTCAGAGTAGTAGCATAAACTCTTATAGAGTCTGTTTGATAACAATTAAAATTGAAAATATAGTCGTTATTGGGTCCACCCGTCTAATAAAAGTCAACAATAACGACTAGTTTTAAATTTTAATCTCTATCAAACAAGCTCATAAACTGGTCTATGTTTTCATCTTTCTTCGGTGTGAGATTTTATAACTTAACACGGACATCAAAAATCGTCGAGAACATGTGGCCACATGGGGGTGAAAAAAGGAAAGCCCATAAACTTACGTTGTTAAGAGCATCCTATTTAAAGAATACGGCTAAGGAAAGCTCGTCTCCAGGCCTCCAGCAGAGTCAAAAAGCTTGTAGAGATGTTACTAGAGTCAAAAAGTAGGAGTCCTAAGAGAAATACATAATGTTGAGACGAGATGAGAATTAAACTGTACTTTTGGGTACAACGGTCACCCGGACTTCACCAACATCATTTGATAATTCACTCATAGAATCGCGAAATCAAATAAAAGAATATATTCTCTATGAAATTGTATTTTCTGGCAGAACATATTATGTACATGTGCTAGTTAACTCACAAATAACTGGTATTTCTGTAGAAAAAAATAGCTACTTCCACGTAAGTTTCTGGCCTACATGTACAAGATACAGCTATTTCGACTGATAGAATGCTTGGCAACAAGCCTGTAGAAGCATCCATTACTAAAAATTCATCACTAGAAGTGAGAGTTTTGAGTCTGCAGTGATAACAGAACTTCTCCTGACAAACTAGAATTTCTTGCTTCGAATGTACCTTCAGGAAAAGTTCAATCTTGCTGCCCCGAGAAAGAGGTTTGTATATCAGTAGACTCTTCCAAATGAAGCAAAGCTCACCAATCCAAGCTGATATTTCTTGAAGTGTACAATTTATCAATGTATTCTATGATTGGAAGAGAGGCATTGATGTATCGTTGCATTTCCTTCTTTGCTGACTTGTCTGAAACAATAGTATCAGTAATAACCACATCAGTCGTGTTTCCGGTTTATAAAACAGAAACTTCACAAATCATTAATCTAAACAGAAACTTTATGCATAAAAGCAATAATCTGTAACAGCCGCACAAAGTTTTCTTAAAAATGGTATTCCACATCTTTTAATTGGTTTTATACTCAGCGACCTGATTCCTCGCAACAAAGAATTCCAAAATTTATGCGTGGCTCTTGAAAAAGGATTCCATACGACAAATTGACAATGATGAAAACTACTTCAGAACCGGCAAAATGTCCATCCTGTATTTTAAATAATCACTGTCCATTTTCAAGAGACCTAAAACTTGCATATTATACTACAGCAAAATTCATGCCAAGTATGGTGTGAATGTGAAATGCGACTTACAATCTCTCCCTGTCAAAGCTGATCAAAACTATGCATCCCACTTTTAGTCACTAGGCCTCACACAGAGAAGGCTCATTGGTGTTTTACAAGTTCCAAAGCTCAACTCTGTTTTTATCCAATAGATGTTGCGGGAAGACAGAATTTCAGGGATTGTAGCCAGTTCAATTGTGGTCAAAGCCTACCAAATTCTCAAAATCCTTATCAACCATTAACGAACTACAAAGGTTGTCTTTTGCAGAAACAGGTGAGTGGATGATAGCCCACCACCAAAGTAACTTCCAAAGTGGAGCTCCGTTTCTATATGTTCTTATGGAGAACTTAGTTGAGAAATTTTCGTTCAATGCAAATTCCATTATATATTAACCTTATGTTTTCATCCATGAAGTTCACTTGTTCAGAAATGGTTAGTAACCTTTCCAATTTCCACCATTTCACAAAACCTACCGTGCAGTATTCCAATTAAAAAATGTAGCCCTCCATTAGTCACCAAAAGGATGTTACTATTTACTGACAGAGTAAAAGCAAAAGTAACAAATAAACTCACCAGATTCATTTAACCTCAGCAGTAGTTGTTCCCTTGTCGGCAGTGCATACATTCCAGCAGAAACAGCAGTCCTGATGGCCCATGCGTGATATGGTGCACAAGTTTTTGCATAAGCTGCTGAAGCCGCTTCTTTTAAAGAATCATCACTGGAAGTAGCATAGTGAGGAGTTAGACATCCTTTCCAGAGAACAAAATCAAATTTTGATGAGCAAACAAATTTAAACAAGAAGGTATTAAAAGGAAGGAAGAGAAACGTACTCCGATGACAAGAAGTTTTGGAATAAAGCTCTGATGAGATCAAGACCCAGCCTAACTCTGCGCAAGTTACGTGAGTGGCTTCCTTGTGTTTTCACCGTATCATTTCTTACATCAAAATCAAGTATATTATTTAATGTTCCATGAATCCGCGATGCTTCTGCCAGATCATTTACCTGAAATGAATTGGAGAGCATTATATATAATTATTTACCTAGACATACCAAAGAAGGAAAATGACGAATGAAAACTGATAATGGAAGTTCCAATACAAGTGGCCAACAAATTGGAAGCAGATTGACGATATGAGCATTGTAAATATCAGTGAAACTAGTCCATTGCTTAGATACAATAAGTTTCAACTTAGATGATGCAAAAAGTGACAGGAAAGATCCGTTCTTTCCCAGAACACGTGATGCAGGGATAAATCTCTCGTGTTTTCTTGAGTACGAACTGGTGGTGTTGCCATTCCAATTAGTGGTAAGTGGTAACTAATGTGAACTTCATCTACAAGTATCAAACAGTAAAAATGACCTTCTCAAGATGTACATATTTATATGATATAGACTGCCTACGGCACCAAGACCCATTAGCCACAACTCACAAACCTGATCTAGACTGTGTTACGTGCCTCTTGTAAAGTGATCATCAAAGAGACAACAGTTGAATCAAATTAAATTAAAAAACAACATCAATACAACTTAGTCCATGAGTTCGACTATTATGCCCTGTTTATACTGCACACCTCTCTAATATTATCATCTATCTTTAAGGTTATCTGCATTCCAAACCCTGTTACAATCCCTCTTATTATTCTTCATTTGTCCTTTTTTTTACCCTTGGAAGATCATCAAGGCCCCCGTTTGATAAGCCATTTTTTTCATGGAAGTTGGAAAAAAAATTCCATTTTCTTGCTTTTAGTTTGTTTGATAGTCAATATTTTCTAGGTAAAATATTTTCCCAACCCCACCCCCACCCGCACCACCCGCCCTCTTGCCTTGCCCACCATTTTGGTGGGAAAATGAATTTCCACGTTTTTTTTTTTTTTTTTCAATTGAAAAAAATTCTAGATAGAATGGTAAAAAATATATCACTTTTATTGACAATTTTCATGCAAAACAAAGTCAAACGAATGTTATTCGGTATGATAGTTTTTTTTTTATTTTTTTTTTTGGCAATTGGAACAAATTCTAGACCCAATGGTAGAAAAAATTATCACTTAAATGGAAAATTTCCATAAAAAACGAAGCCGAACGGACACCAAACTTTCAACATTTTTCATGAAAAATTATATCAACAATTTTCATTTAAAACAAAGTCAAACAAACACTAAATTTTGATTAAAAAAATGATTTTTCAGGATTTTTTTTTTACTTTCTGGCAATAGAAACAAATTTTATAATCAATTGTGGAAAAAAATATCACTTTAATGGACAATTTTCATGTAAAATAAAATCAAACGAACACAATTTAAAAAAAATTGGGTGGAAAATTATACCAATCGAACACATTTAATTAACAATTTTATGAAAAACAAGTTCTAGGCAATTATTTTCCCTAGAATTCATTTTTTTTTTCACCATTGCAATCAAACGGACCCTAAAATGAAATTTTTTATCCTTTTTTTTTTTTCAAAAAGTGGGTCCCATATGGGACAGGGTAGTCAAAAATTGCGACCGATCCATTTTGCAACTATAAATATTCTTCTAATAATGTGAAACAAATAGGGGCTAACATGAACCCAATAATCCTCCTTATATACAACGCTACTTGGCCCGGGATTAAATCCTGCTCCTGATTTGACTTGGGATTCAGCGTTATTCCCTCACATAATCTTTGAATTATTGAAAAAACACACTTTGTGACTTTTAAAGTTTAGATTTGCAATAATATATAAGATTCAATAAAAATGCAACTATTCATGCACATATAGGATTTAAATAACACCAACCTTAGAAACATACTCCGATTCAGCAAATTTAAACGCTATGCCCAAAGAACCAAACAGAACAGAAACAAGCGAACAAGCATCGCAAAAGGGTTCCAAACGAAGATCAAAATTGAAACCCTTGGATTTCACCACCGCAGAAAGCTCCTCAAACGAATCCGCAACCGCCGATAAATTGGTTAATTCGGTGTTAGCGTCCTCAAACGCCGCCTCTTCAACCATGGCAACTCTTGACCTCGAAACCCTTTCTCCGGTCCTTCAAATTCAAGAACATTTTTTCAATATTTTAAACATTAACAAAAAAAAAAAAAGGTCAAGAGAGAGAGAAACGAAGATGTTTTAGAGAAAGAAGAATGGGAAAAAAATTAAAAGCTTACTTCTGGGCTGTGTACTGTCTTTCTCTTCTGGAAAAGAGAGAATGAAAATTGGGGGCCATGATATGTTCGCTCTACAGTCTATCCTCAAATCAAACAAATCTCGATAAAGAATATATATACAAGCAGGTGGGAAGGTAATAAATAAGGTCGCATCGCCATGTTTGAAGAAGAAATAGGTCGTCAACTTACCCCACAAGAAACCGCCATGAAAAAGAGCCATGCACCGTGTCAAACCACTTACGTCAACCTTGTTGAATCTTTCCAACTTCTAACAAATTTCTTATTTTCATTAAAGAAAGCGGTGGAGTTGATTACCTATGAATATTTGACCAAGACTTCGTCAACCATGATGTTCTTGATTGATCGAGTTGTGAATAATGGACATTTTAGCCTTAGGGGCAAGGCGATAAGTGTTAACGTGGATAAAATGTTAAAAAATTAATTTCATATAATTGGTGACGACTATGTATTATTCAATGCTCCATCTAGATCATATACCATATTGATTTGATCTATCCTTTTTTTTTTTTGATATAAGAATCTGCAACTGCTACTCGTGAGTTCGCACTGAGTAAATCTCGCTCCATGTCGTAGCCCGCAAACCACACAAGAGATGTAAACCGTACTAGGCAAGCTCGGTGCGACGGCTCAATCGAGGAAGTGTTGGCAAAGGATTCGAACTCGTAACATTTGTTTTTCGCGTTCACCTGCTCCACCAACTCAGTTACCCTATAAGTGGTTGATTTGATCTATCTTCTAATCCTAATTAGGGTTTATGGTCTTGAGGAATGTGTGATGGTCATGCGTTAACCGAGGCTTTTTGTATTGTTTTCCACAGACGACGCCAATGATGATGTCAAAATTCGTACCTGGGCCAACCCGAGCCAGATGGAAAAACTCCGCCAAATCCGATCTCCAATACGTGAAATAAAGGCGTCGATGTGTGTCCTCATCGCCTCTTCGATACTTAAGTCAGAGAGAGAATTATGTGAAAAAACTGTATATTTGGATATTATGTAAAAAAAAAAACATACCTTAATAATGAGGCTGAGTTATGTATTTATAGATGTTGGAGGGGGAGTCCTGGAAGGACTTAACTTCCTGAAAGTCTCGTTATTTTAGGTGTTTGTGTTGTGTAGAGATTGCACAATTGGAGCGTATGCTAAGGTCGAGAGGGTACGTTAATTAGGGCTCAGGACACGACTTTATGTTGGGCCTCGAACTCGAGCTCAACTCTACGTTACAAAATGGCCCAATATGGAGGCCCAAGGTCTATCCCAATAGGTCGGGCTTGGGCCTATCGATATTTGTCTACATCACCTACTATGGACAATTGATATACTTTTAATTTCTATTATTCTACTTAATTTAAAAACTTACAGATTCCAAATTATGACTTCCGGTCAGGTCTTATATAAAAAGAAAAGTAACAAATTATTCATCATGTTTTGAAAATGGAAAAGTTTGAAGCCTAATATAGCTATTTAGTCCATGTTTGAGCCATATTATTTTTTCACTCTCATTTTTCTATTCATTTTTAACCAGACATTTATTCAATAAAATAATATTTTTCATCATATTAATAATTTTTCCTTTCTTTTTAACCAAATATTCCCCGTCACATAAAAAAAAATGCATTCTTGGGGAAAAAACGTGCACCTAAGTAACAGGGGCTTAATCTACCTTTTCTTTTCTTATCTTGTTAAGCGATGGGATATTGATCATCAGATTTTAATTCCATCAGATATAAATAGAATGAAATTGATTTATTGATGTAATTCCATCTCGATATATGTCTCGCGGTAATAATTCTTCTAATAGCACGACTCTTGATACTACATTTGCATGTTGACAAATTGTTCGACGAATCCTAGTACTAAAAAGAAACTAAACCAAAAAAAATATAGTCTTGAAAATGCTTACTCATTTTACGTCGTACATACGTTTATTCAGTTTTTCTCTACAGTCTACATAATTCCGTCTACACGGAGGTGGGATGTTTAAGCCTCCACCGAAATTACCGGTGGATTTGACATTATTCCCTACCTCTTTAAGGTTCTACATACACTAGTTTCTGTTAAACAATTCAAAGA
>CAIGRS010003868.1:0-13476 GCA_903798395.1 Fraxinus floribunda
TCTCTTATCTATCTAGTATCCAATACTGTGATGATGTAACGAATGTATTTGTTTGAAAATGGAGACTATGAATCATGTGTGACAACAATTGATGTTTGAGTATATGTGAGAAACTGAATTCGTAACAATATACAAAGGTAAGTTTGTGTAATTGTTATATTTAGTTATTATAAACAATTGATTTATTATTATGGTTGGTTATTCTCTCTGTTTAATCAGTAGTTTTGTTTTTCAGATATGATGATTACGATGTCTAGTTGAAAATCATTATATTTTTTGGGCTTTATATTTAGTTTAGTAGACTTGTATTGTAACGTTATCGTAACGTCTAAAATGACAAACAAAAATTATATTTTAATTTATTGTGATTTCACTTTTATTTAGTTGGTATTTAAATTTGTAGTAGATATATTTAGTTTGTTTTAGATTTGTTAGTAATAAAATATAAATATATATTGAATTCAATGAATTAATGTCATAAAAATAGACATACAAAAAATATACGACGAAACCAACGGTTTAAAACCGGACCAAATCGTTAGGTTTAGGTTTGAGTTTTTTTCAAACCGTTCAAAACGGTTTGGTTTATATTTGAGTTTTTCTCAAACCGGTTTAAACGGTTTGGTTTGAAAATTTGTCAAAAATCGCAAAAACCGGACCGNAATGAATTAATGTCATAAAAGTAGGCGGATAAAAAAATATACGGCGAAACCGGCGGTTTAAAATCGGACCAAACCGTTAGGTTTAGGTTTGAGTTTTTTTCAAACCGTTCAAAACGGTTTGGTTTATATTTGAGTTTTTCTCAAACCGGTTTAAACGGTTTGGTTTGAAAATTTGTCAAAAATCGCAAAAACCGGACCGCTTACACATCTAATCAAACTATCTTTAGTTTATTTTACGAGTTTAGTAAACATTTTATATTATACCAAATAGACGAAATACGATGACCTAGTACAAATAGTCAAAAGGAAGTTACACATTGGTGACAAATTAATTGTTATTTTGCTAGTCATTAGTAACATGAAGTACTAAAACCTTAACTAGAAAGGTAGGTAGTACAAAGGATGTACATTAGTTGGTCTCTATCTTCTAAATATTAATTAGTCAATTAAATTACACATCATGTATAGAGATTAACCCAATCATACCCATGAATATAATTGTTTTCTGGCACGTAAAATGCATTCTCCAAACCCTCCATTCCAAATTCCCCTAAAAATGGTGGCTCCATTGAGAAAGATGAACTCGGACTATTGCTCGAAAATCTCTCGAAACACTCTGTTAACCTTTGTATCTCCTTCTCCGCATCACTTAGTTGTTCTTTTAGCTTTAACACCTGTACAAACAAGCAAATCATTGATAACACCTCGACAAATACCTTCAAGAAAGACAATAGATTTTCGAATCAACACTCTTTATGAAAAAAAAAAACCCTTCAGATTATGTAATAGAAAACCATTGAATTGCGGGCTTCACATGCTTCATCTATTATTCATACGTTACGATTTACTTACGAGTACTGCTATTTTGGTATTAAATAATTTGTTTAGATGACATTAATGTGACAATAAATAAAAAATATAAATAAATGAATAATTTAATTCTACGTTTTATTGAGCACGTGACACTGTTATAAATATTGGTTAGAAATTTAGAATTATGTTTTCTATATCAAGAAAGCTACACGTGTATGTGTGTTGACTGTATCCACGTGAGAGGGAGTGCTATTTGCTGGAGATGGGCCACTAAGACAGCCAATGGTTCAGCACTAGCCTGCAGCCACCCTAACAACTATGTACGGAACTTTGAAAATGGGGACGTAGTACATTTTGTACTCTTTTGGGGTGGCAGACTCTAATTTCTCGTTTTTTTTTTTCTCTGGTCATTGTTCACTCTGTGTCATCATTACTACAACATGATGGGACACATCTTTTCGAGCCAAGAGTCCATGCACGTTCAATTGGACAGAATATTAAGCACTTGTTTGGTTGTGATTATAATCTAAATTTTAATTAAAGTCAAAGTTAACAGTTAATTTAAATCATATATTTCCATAACTTTTGAACTACATATTTCATCAATTTTTATTAAAATATTCTAAAAATCTGATTTTAATTTCCACCGAACAGACGCTTAGTCCCGCTTGAGTAAAAATGAAGTTACTACTATTAGAAAGTAAACGCCTTTGTAATTGTTTTGATAAAATGATATTTTAACATTTTTAATATTCGTGTTGTGTTGTACAATCAATTTTACGTAACGAGTGTGTGCGTGCGTGCGTGCGAGCGAGAGAGAACGACGACGAACCTCGTTTTCAAGTCTGCATTTATCAACAACAGTGGTTTCATGTTGAGTCTTCAACTTGGAGTATTCTTCCTCCATCTTCTTGCTCTTCCATCGAGCCCTTCTGTTTTGAAACCACACCGCAACTTGTCGAGGGTCAAGACCGAGTTCCGAGGCAAGCTTGTCCTTCCTCTCCGACTCCAATTTGTGTTCATCTTCAAAACTCTGCTCCAATAGAGTCATCTGTTGTTCACTCAACTTTCTCTTCCTCAACATCCCACTGCTCCCCGCCTCACCTTTGTTCTTCTTCCGCCTACGCCTCGGCTTCGCTTCCACTGAGATTAAAATTCATCATAATTTAGTCCTCAAGTAAAGATTCAAGTGCATGGAACAAATTTTTTATAGCTTAGAAAAATAATTTGTTAGCCCAAAAGAGTCATCAATTTATCTTTATATGGTAGGGTGGTACAGTCGAGTCGAGTCGAGTCCCACGTACCAAACACGGTTAATTTTACAACGTAGTACTGACCTTGTTCTGGAAGGAGTTGGTCGTATATTCCAGCAGGATAGTACTGAGAAATGAGTACCATTTGATCATCGTCAATTTGATTCATGCTTCTTGCTGTGCTTCTCTCTCTCGTTGAATATGAGTACTAGGTACAGAATATAGCAAAGGACTTTTTTCTTGCACATGGGAATGAAAATTAGAGGAGGAGGCTGTTATCTTAGGAATGGAAGAGTACAGGGAAGACTTTATTTATAAACTAGGAACTTGAAATAAGTCTTGGTCTTGTCGGAAATATCATGAATGCCATTGTCTTATGAAAATTTTATTGGATAAAATTTGTCAAAGTTGGAAAGTTGGATTGAGGAGGGGCAATAGCATTTTTTGGGTCTGATTTGGTGAAACTTGACTCCGATAATTAGTTGATCGATGGATGCCTTGTGGTATTTAAACACCTTAATTTATACAATCATGTTACATTTATACTTTGGCGTACGTTTTGGTTCATTTTGCCACGTAATCCAATTGGATAATTTAAATTTTAAACAATTTTTCGTCCAATCATTTGTTGACAACAATGTCAGTGTCAATCAAAATGTATAAATTTAACTTAGGTTTGGCTCCCGTTTTTTTCAAAACTCATTTTCAACAACACATATTCACATAAAATAATTTTATACTTAAATCGAAAATATTTTTTTCTTTTTCAACCACTCATTCTCCAAAAATTCATTATTCCGAAATACATTTTTCATAAAAAAAAATGGGGCTCAATCAGGCTATTAGTGTACAAATGACAAAGTCCTAATTTATACGTGCTTGTTTGGTTTGGTTTGATTAAAATTTTAATCTTTAGTAGATTTTGATAAACTGGATAAAATTTATGATTAAAAATTTAATAAAATTTGTGGGTATCATATACAAGTGTAGTTGAAAATAAGTTAAAAAAAAAATTAAAATTAAGATCAAACATGGACATTACCAACAAAATGGACCCCCATAAAGTTCTTAGGATTATTCTGATGATGACCATCAAATCTACACTCCAATGAGGTAAGATCTTATCGTGATTTATAGTGTTTACATCAATGTTGGTGCTAATTGCTATTTTGTGTTTGTCCCATATCCAACGACATCCCAAAAAACCTACGTACTCACTACAAGAAATTAATGTATCAATTTTATCGCACACTCTATATTCCTACTTATACCTAGTAATAACAATTATGTTACGTTGGTTATGAAATATCGGATAATATGAATGATATTAAAAAATATATTTAAATTCTATTCTTTAGTTATTTACTCACGTTCACACTATCGCATAATAATATCCGTTATCACCTTCTAAACATGCATCTATTAAGGATTTATTCTTTTGAACTCAAACCACTTACAAAGTACATATCTAATCCAAAACAAGTAAAATATCTAACTAAAAGCTAGTAAATTTTTAAAAATCAAGAATGGATACGAATCTCACACGATAAGGATGTAAAATCAATTCTCTTAGCGGTATGTTTTGACCCTTTTTTTTCTTGAAAAGAGGCTATGAACTGAGGGAAGTCACCTCGTATTTGGCTTTCCCAATTGGGTAAATAATAAAGAGGAAGAGGGTTAAAAGAAAAACATAAAAACAAGTGTGATTAAGGGGGAGTTGGGATCTGAAACCTGAGATTAAAGAAATAATATTTAAGCTTGGCCTCTGAATTTTGGACATGCAATGCAACTTTTGTTGTCCAATTAGGTGGTATTATCCCCTTTCTATGGGCTACCAGCCAAGCCGTCCTCTTTAGTTGTATTGCTTTTCTTTTTAGTGGCCGCACATGCGCGGCTCGAGATGAGTGAACAGTTATAACACAAACTTTCACCACCTTCATTGGTTGATCAAAATATTGACATACATAGGTAAACCCAAATTCATTGTCTAAGACTCAGACATGACATCACTCATATAGAGTCGTTCTAGAACCAGACTCTCACAATTTGAAATGAAATAATGTTATTTGTTAACCCCAAAAAAATGAACTCAACAGAAATCGGGTCCATTCTTATCAATTCAAGTGCGGTTCCGACATGTTTTTACTTGAATAACGACAGTAAATAGACAGAAATGGACGCGGGAGGCACTTACGACGAGAGACAAAGATGTTCAAGCTCTGACGGTGTAAAACGAAGACGATAGCACTAACAATGATTGTCGGACTTTAATCACAATGATCTACGTTACACTCAACGAGATATGTGGAATGATAGATAAAAATGTGTATTGAAGTCACTATGTTGTCTATTGAAATTAGTGTTCAACAAGATTGTAAAGATGACCAATGCAAATTCTACTAAGTGTTTGTATAGATTTTTCAAGAGTTCAAGTATATATATTTCTGGTCTTTGATTGTAAAGAAGCCCCCCAAAGAACCCTTATTACTTACAAAGAGAACCTATTTATACTGCCCTGACCGACGTGGTGGTTGTTGGATCAAGACCACATGGCCTCGTCTCTTACATTGAGACGTCACATCATTGTTCATTCTTACAATTAATACATTGATAAGGGGTCAATCACTAGGCTGACTTACTGACAAATCTTATTACAATTGCTATATCAATCACTTCTAAAAGATCTTCAAATCTATTGCGTGGGACAACATCAACTCCATGGACTTTTGGATGGTTTGAGAGCATCGGTGAGCTTCAGAATGCCCCACTAAGTTGTGGTGCTTCTTCCATGAGGTAGGGGCTTAGCATGTGCCTCGGGATTTAACATAAATGACTTCGGTCTTTGTTTAACTTCTTCATTCTTTGACCTTGCGAACCTTCCTTTGACTTTCTTGCCGACTGTCTATCTACGTGGCTTACCACATGGCGTCTTCATTTTGAGCTTCGAAAACGAAGCGTAACATTATTTATAATGAAAACTACATATAGTCGTCTTATGTGGCATGCACATGAACGTTTGTTAAACTATCGGTATCCGTCATATATGGCATATACATGACAGTTTGTTTTTTGCTACCATGTGTATGCCGGTAGGAAGACTACTGACAATCTTAACTACGAACAACATTACTCTTTGAAATGGTATGGTTCGTCATGAACTTGGATCTAATCTATATTGTCATTTTGACAATTCACATTAAATTTATATAGATCGATCGTGCATATCTATGACTAGTTAACTAGTTCTTCTTTGCAATAACTAATTTTTCAAGGGCTCATATTGGCTCAAGTAAGATTGATAAATGCAAACCCGTGATAAATATTTTGTCTACTTTCTCGAACGTATTGGTGCAGATTTTCAGAGTGATGAAGTTTTTCTTGTTTTATTCAGTCCAAAATAATGGTGAAGAGCACAGGTCACTCTCTCAGACAGGAAAACTTTTAGTTTTGTCCGAATTGTTTTTATTTGTGAAAATGAAACAAGATATTGCTATTGGGGAAAGAAATAAAGTAGAACCGGATTGGATAGAGGAAGTGGAACAACGCGGATGGAACTGACCATCCACTCCTGGAAAAGTAAGAATCCGGACATGAAAAGCATGCCAACTTTGTCTGTCCATGTAAAGTGGTCGAAATGGAACCAAACTGATGCTAAAGGAATAATATTGTGTGGAATACTGGTGTTAAAGCATTAATTTAGATGATTTTATATGAGACTTGAAACAAAAATAAAATAAAATTGTTCATGAATAGGGTCTTTTTGACAAGATTTTTACTTTTTATTTTACTTCTCGAAGAAAGTTTTCTAAAGAAACTATCTTAGGATCTGTCTGGGAGAGATTTTAATTTACCAAACAATTGCTTTTTTTACCCTTTTTTTTCAAACCTACAGCCCACTGTGAGAGAATTAGTCCAACTTTGCGGCTGCCAACGGCTTAATTTCTACTCCCAACGGATAGAATTCTGCTGAAAAGCAGAAACAGACATGCTCTTAATTGGCGTTTGAAAATTAATTTTTAAAAGAGTTTTCTTTTTTGAGAAAGCTTTTAGATTTTTGCTTCCTCTAACTAGGAGAAACATTTCTATAAGATTAATTAAAAGGAGCCTGAAGGTAACTTTTAGGTCTCAAAAGCTCCTTTTGACTTCTCAACAATTATGGCAAACGAGGCCTTAATTGTACTTCTCATTTAGTATCACTTAGTCTCACCTAAACTAGTATTTATTATTTAACACTAACGTTGCTAAATAGTATTGCTCGACTGCTATTGATTATGAGTTTAGATGTCAATTAAGTAGCATTAAAAAGAGTGAACCTGATATGGGTTCCATTTAAAAGGTTCAATTCAATTAATTAACACTATGGCCAATGACAATCAATAACCTAGATAAACGACACCACCCTCGACCGTATAATGGACAAAATATTCACTCTTAGTGTTACTTAAGGGTTGTTCGATGAAGCTTTTGATAAAATTTGACGAAACATGTGGTAAAAAGTTGATATAAATTATGAATCCTATAAAATGTATGATTAAAGTTAGTTATTGACTTTGTTATACCACATGATGTTTTGGTTGAATAAGCAAGTTTACCACCAAAAAAAAAAAAAAAAACAGCCCTTCAAGCATGTGGACTTCCAATAATAAGTGTTGTGTGCTAAAACATAATGCTAATTTATTTCATCACTTTCGTGTTGATCCAATCTCTATGATTAATTCTATAGATTGAAAATTATAGAGTGAAAGATAAATTATTATGGAAATTTGTCAAAGAATAACTACCAAAAATGTCTAAGATAACGCGTATTAGTTAGAACTACTTACCATATATACTCAAAAATGGAAAATAACCAATAATACTC
Source organism: Fraxinus floribunda (assembly GCA_903798395.1). Classification (NCBI taxonomy): domain Eukaryota; kingdom Viridiplantae; phylum Streptophyta; class Magnoliopsida; order Lamiales; family Oleaceae; genus Fraxinus; species Fraxinus floribunda. The sequence continues at coordinate 7,590 of CAIGRS010003868.1, forward strand.
CCCCTTGTGGATGTCAACATATAGCATTATCCACAATCTACCTATTATTGTGGTTTTATCTCGAGTAAATTAAAAAAAAAACGATAGTCTGATTACATAGTAAAGTCGAAATGAAAAATTCGTGAAAACTAACAAGAAACAAGTTAATTTCACTCAAAATTAATTTTTGAATAATGATACTTTGCCAGATTCAGCGACATGAGATTTGATTATGCGGAAAAATTAATCACGTTTAAAACAATTTAATAAAGAAATATCATATGACATTATGTCAACCATTATTTTAAATTTTTTGTTCGCGTAGCATTATCCGTAAATTTTTAACAAGTTTTAAATCCCAATTCGACTTGATTTCACCTTATTGTCTCGACCAATCCATTTTTTTTTAAATATAAAATCTGAATCAACTTTCTCTGTTTGATTAATTACTTTTTCCCAACAATTTAACTGGATTGAATGATAACTGCGGCTGGAGTGGTGAAGTAGGAGAAATATCCAAAAAAATAAAAGGCCAAAAAGAAAGTGAGCGAAAAAGACATCTTCTTCCATGCCAAGTAAAGGCGCATACATCATCACATGGGTTGCAACCTCCAACTTTTACACGCGTCGTTACCCGATACTCTCGGATGGGACCACTTATTCTATCCATTACTTACACATTCTCACTCACTCACTCTTCTCTCCTCATTGACTCACACCCCACCCCAGCCCCTTCTTAATTTTCACGGTAGCCGCCAATCCCTGCACGTATATCTCACGCTCCCCATTAATTAGTAACTTTTTAAAAAATGTGTAATTAAAAAAAAAAAAATTGAATTTATATTTAATATTATTTTATTGAAAAATGTATGATTAATAAGAAAAATGAATTATAATTTAGTGAGATCGCTTCTCTGTTTTCTATGAACGACCAACTTCATCTAAAAGTTCTTTTCAGAAAATTAAAAAAATTCCTTCTAACGAGCCCATAATACGTGCGTATAGCAAGATTTTAACTTATTTAACTTTTGATGAGATGTTTGGTTTGACATTAATCGGCAAGGCGAGTGATGGAATGGTAACACGTGGTGGAAGCTGGACAGTTTATTCGGACCCCGCGCAGCACCATGGGGGAATTGATTGGGTTCAGTTTCTGAGTTGATATCACTACCTTTTTTGATGCACCAGTCGTTATAGTTTCAACTTTAAAACATCAAATTTTCAAAATTGAGAATTGGATCGTGACAATGCACCCAGCTAGCAACAGCTATACTTAGGCGTGGACTTGCTTGCTTCTAGAAATGGGTTATACTTATTTCTATTTCCAGTTGGCTGCTATCTTAAGCAACAAGGATAAGGCTGAGCTTTAGGAATTAACTATAAGGTTAACATTGATTCAAGTAAACAATGCAATGAGGGGTACGAATAGGATAAGAACGACTAGATTGGAGTAGATTTATTTTATATTTTTTTTATCCCTCTTTCTGTTATTTAATTCTTTCTATGGTACTGATTTAACAAAACTCAAGAATTGTTTAACTAAGCTTTTGACCAAAATTTTAATTAATAGATTTTGTGAGAAAATCGGTAGGTATACGCTCTGATACCAGTTTGTTATAATATGATGATAGATATATGACACAATATGAAGTAAATATCACAAATGCACAGGAACAAAAATTAATTGACAGATGAAGTGATCGTTTACTAACGTATGGAGAAAGAATACAAAGATTTTAACTCCTTCGGGGGTTGCCGAGTTGGTGGAGCGGGTGAACGCGGAGACCGAAGGTCATGAGTTCAAATCTCCTGCCAATACGACCTCGGTCGAGACGTCGCACCGGGCTTCCCTCGTGCGGTTTATCTCTCATATGTGGTTTGCGTTCTACTGCATATGGAGCGATATTTACCTAATGCGCACTCACGGATAGCGGCTGCTAATTCCTACGTCAACAAAAAAAAAAAGAATACAAAGATTTTGTGTTTACAAATTTGTCTAACTCGTCTAGTCACAATGAAGAGTAAACTGTATATGAAGAATATTTCAAATCCTAGAAATATAATTATAGATGAAAAGAATGCTGAAAAGGCGTCAAAAACGAGAATCAAGTCGCTTCGAGAGTGGCTCTCGATGCCCACAACCAATGCAAGTCCACCTTATTATGTAAGTCTTTTCTCCTGAATTTTTTATGTTGAGCGTGATGCTCCCCTCTACCTAATATGGATCGAATTGAACCAAGCTCATTTTTATGGTGTTTGTGGGGCCTCCGCTTAGTTCGGTTGAATTTACCCAACTTACATCCTACGGTGTATGTCAAGTCGTTTTTACTCTAATATTCTAAGCATATTTTTACTGAATAAAGGACCCCTCATACAAGCTTATATAATATATTTTTGAGGTTGAAAAAGAAGAAAATTTCAAAAGTGAAAGTATAAAAATGCGTGCACCTAATATGTGACCATCTCACACTCACACATTTCCTCGACGGTGGTGGAGAGATTCTCATGAGTGGGAAAATTAATTATAATTTTGTCCACTCTTTTCAAAATAATCAATTATTATTGAATAATGTTATTTAGCCCAACTGAAATTATGACCACAATCTATATGGCGCTAATGTCGTATTAAATGATAGACTAAAAGAAATGTGTAATTAATTGACTTATGCCATTTAACATATCGTTTAATGCCACGTAAAATGGGATTAAAATCCTGGTGGAGCTAAAGAGTATTACTCATTATTATTTAATAAAAAAGTGAGGATCAGAAAAGATGCGCATGATAAGCGGAGGATTATTCCTTGACGATTATGCTTTTGATTAATTGCTTTTGCCTATTTTATGGCTCAATTTGGCTAAACTTTTTATAAATTAATCAAAATTAATTAAAAAAATTAGTGCCATGTATACCCCGACAACTAGAACTCATGTTTCCCATCTTCAAACGATGCTAAACAGCTAATCAAGATTAGATTTGTGTTTTAAACAAATCACACTAGTGGCTAATCACTCTTATTTTCTTGATCGCGTTGAATTAATAATATGTTAAACACGTATTTCATTCGTTGGAGAATACTTTATCGTACGTCTTCATATTTTTCGGGAAAATTGATCGGTGGTCCTTCGAGTAATACTCTCATTTTATTTGACAACTAGTCGTTACGGGGAATAATCTTTATTTTTTACTTTTCAATATTTTATAAAGTAATTTAAGTAGCCAATTGAGATCCCGTGAATGTGTAATTCATGTTCTTTAGTTTGCAGCTTTGTACCTCACTCCATTGTTTTGAGAAATGACCTGAACATCAAAATGACTTTAGTGGGTGCAATTATATCCTTTTTGACTTGGTTTAGCTTATCTCAATTATAAATTCAACAATATTACCAATATATTAAACTCATTTTCAATCATACATTTCGTCAGATCCACAATTTTAATCAACTTTTCAAACACGTATGTCGTCAATTTTTATCAGAATCGACTAAAAATCCAATTTTTAACTAAACAATGACTAGATTTTATTTTCAATATATTTAAGTAACTAAACCAAATTTACTTTTCAACACGTGTCTATGTTTAGGTCACATTTATTTTTGTGTAAAAGACTCGACGCGAGTACAATTTTCATAAACGATCGATAGTGGTGTCATTCTACATGATTTATCCCGACAACTAGAGCTCGTGTTTCCCATCTTCAAACAATGCAAAACAGCTCATCAAGCTTACATTTTGGAGTTTTTTTTAACAAGTTAGTGGCTAATCAGTGTCATTTTCTTGATTGCATTGAATTAATAATCACTTAAACACGAATATGAGCACATTCATTCGTTAAAGAAATCTTTAAATTACGTACATTGTTAACTTTTCCGTACAGTTTTATAATTTTTCAGGTATATATATATATATATATGAAGTGGTCCTTCGTTGTAATTGTATATTAATTAATACGCTCATTTTGTTTGAAAACTACCTGTATTGTGGTGTACAATCTTTATTAATTACATTTTTTTTTTTTTCATTTCATACTTTGGATTATTCCATCATTGAAGAGTGTAAATGCATTTATAAAGTATTTAAATAGCTATTTGAGATCTCTTGAATGTGTTATTCATGTTCTTTTGTTTGTAGGTTATTACCTAAACATATTTTGTTTTGAAAAGAGTTTGTTTTAAGGGACAACAATGTGGCTTTCTTGTGGGTGCAATTATGTATGTGGTTTCTTTATCTTAACCCCTTTTTTCGAGTAGTTTAGTTTCATCATTAATTCCGCAACAATACAATGTATATTGTTGATCTTCAAATTCGTCTGGAACCAGTTGTCATTATATCTCAACTTCTTTCTAGTCCACGTGTATATTACTTGTACACATGAACATCACGTTCGCATACACAAGATCGTAGCTCCGACGGTTGTAAAGATCACGTGCACTCCTGCTCAAATCAAATGGGGAATGATGTATTTTGGTTCGAGAGAAACATAATTAATGAAAATATGGGTGCCGAATTGAGGAGAGAATTATCAATGTTACAATTCAAGATTGACGAAACATTTGGATGTCAATAGATGTGAGTGTTTATAGTCAACAAAGATGAGTCAAAGCTCATTAAATGCCCGACAGATGGTCTCATCACAATAGTTTACTGATCAAGCCCAAATGTATCAATCTATAGCCATCATAGACCTATGGCCTCCATAACTTGAATGTAAACTAAAAGGTTGTGATCTAACTAAGCGACATTGTTGCATGATATCGCATCAAACATTCATGTGTGCGCGCAATTTGGTCGGAACGAGGCTTGTGGCAGATGCCCCTCACCTTGAAAGTGTATTGCAACAGACATATTGTGCCTCGTCTCCTATAACAACGTTCAAAACGAGAAGTCCAAATGCATGGTCTAATTGTCGCGAGGCAAAGCAGAGTGTCGATCTTTCGTGACTTAGCTGGCTACCAAGTGACCAATCTCGTAGGCAGAGGTGTAACACACACCACGAGCATAATTTTCATTAATATGTGATAACGAGACTTGAACCCAAGACTTCATATGCTCTAGTATCATATTGAATTATTTAAATCATTTCTTCAGCAATAACAGTAAACTAATAACCATCATTATAAATAAATTTGAGATCAATTAAAAATAAATTAATTTTATCTATTTACATTTAGTTTAACGCTAATTAGATTGAAAAAGTTTAATGCAACAAAATGAATTTCAATCGGTGTAAGAAAGTTAAATTTATATCACAATCAATTTAATTATAATTAACTTAAATGTATTCAAGAGCTAAGATAGTAGAAATACAAACTTTTATTTCCAAGTGAGGATAACAAACTTTAAACATGGAGTTCAAGCATTGGTGAGCGAGGGGATAGTGGTGACCATAGCACTGTTGTTAATGGTATTTCTATTTACAGCTATCACTCAATAAATTATAGAACTACCCATTCATAGAAAATAAAAATAAAAATAGAAGAAAAAAAAAAAAGATTCCTTTCAAGGACCTTAATTCTTAGTAGGAGGTCGAATCGAAGTCAAATCTACATCTTATCGTCATGTGCAACACAAAATAAGTTATCATAGACATGAATGTAAATGCGCGGACCAAAATATCTTTTTAGATAATGGTATCTTGAAATGGATTCAACCACTTTGCCACATGAATTGTGACATAGAGGTTGAGAGATTCCTAGGTGGATGGAAATGACTTATGGAAATTATGACAGTGTTTAAAACAGTCCAATGGCAGACTGATATATGACATTATGTCAACCTATCTATCAATCAGGGTAGCACTGTAGCATGATTGACCTATGCTATGGCTATGTCCACCACAAACTTGTACATATGAATTCACAAACGATATATGTATAAAGATTAATTTTTTAGTAAATATAGATAAAAATT
>CAIGRS010003887.1:0-12478 GCA_903798395.1 Fraxinus floribunda
ACAAGAAATCAAAATATGAAGTTGAATTAAATCAAACCAGTTAAATCTTTCAATGATGGAAAATTTGAAATACAATCTTCCATTTTATCTTAGCTTTCAAAACGCTAATATTGGCTTCAAAATATCGCAACCCGTGCATTGCACGGGTGAAAACTAGTAATTATAAAATTGTCTTTCTTCTTCATGCTGAAATTAACATTATTACTGACAGATTAATGTTTACAAAAAGAAAAGGTCAATATTGTAATGCATTGAAGTTCCATAATTATTCAATCAGATCACTTGGACAAATTAAATATCAATCTAATTAATTAAGCAAAAGGAAAAAGAAGCACGTAAATATTAATTAGCATCTCCATGCAGAAGCAGCCAGAATGGCTCTATCCTGCCAACCCAAGAGCAAGCAACCCTTGTCTTCTGTTAATCTATATCCATCACAAGAATATAATCCCAATAATATTTTTGATTGAGTCACTGCATTTTCACTCAGTGGTACCCCTTCAAATCCCTTTCCTTCCATCAGTTTCCTCCATTTTTCGAGCCTTTCATGCCTCATTACTCTCTCTGGACCCTCACATGCCACAATGTTCCAAATCTCCGGCGCGAATATGTGTTGCTCCACTTTCGCCCTCTGCACGGAATCCGGTGGGAAGGTTGCATCCAATGAATCGAAGATTGCCGAATAACAGTGCAATGCCTCTAGGAATCGGCCCAAGAAGTAAGGCCCGTTGTGGCTTGCTTCCTGTTCAACTATGGTGACTATATTTGGTGCTTGATCCCTGATCAAGGCTAAAAGATTTCCAAGCGCGTGTCCGGGAACGCGATGGAGCCTGTTAACTGAGTTAACAGCCAGAGCCTCGCCAACTCTTCTGTTGAACATATGTGGTTTTAGGTCTTCAAGTTGCTCACCAACAGGATGGAATTCAAATGGAACGTGGAGGGAGTGAGCTAGTTCGGTTAAACATCTACCGGTTTCTCTCACTGCCTCGGGGGTGGGTCCAACTCCAGTGATACGGAGAAACGGGGCCCCGCCAGGCCTGGCAGCTAGGGCTTGAATGAAGGCAGGCCATTGGTACCCCTGGAGGATATCGAGATCGATGACATGGACACGCTCTTCAGCCTCAAATGCTTCAAATATTGCTTGATTTGCAGTGAAATGGGCAAATTTAATGTAGGGACAAGCTTGATACAGAATCTGATATATCTTGAGGATTTCTATGGAGTTGGGGGGAAAAGGATTAAAGGGTTTTGGATTGGAGGTGCTAGGTTTATTGGTTAGGATTGACGCGAGTTTTCCACTTAAGGCTTCGGTGAAGCAAGCTGCAACACGTTGCATGGAGTCACCGAGGGTCGAAACCACTCGGTTCAGAATGTGGAGATACCTCCTAGCTAACATATACTCCTCCTTGGATACTGCTTCGGCACAAGCAAGAAGTAGGTGCACAAGTTGTAGCCCACTGTCTTGTTCCTTTACGATAATAACATGGAAAAAGTTAGTTAAAGAATTATGAATCTATGATTTGAGGTGAAGTTTTTTAGAAAACTAATTTTTTACCTGCTCAGGTCCAATGGAAATAGGTACTATTAAGTTTTGTAAATTTTGTAGCTGATTTTGTTGCTGTTGTTGTTGCTGTTGCTGATGCAGTTGTCGTTGAGTTCTTTGTGATGGCAGTGCTTGTTCTTGCTGCTGTCGCTGATGCTCTTCATGCTGCCTTTCGTCTCGTAATTGTTGTGATAATGGTACAGGTGGAATAGATCCTGCCTGATAAATGTCATTGGCACTAGTCGCCAGTGAACTTCCATGGACGGTTGTGTCGTTCACTACAGATCCACAAAATCTAGTCGAGTTTGGCAGTGTTAAGCAGTCTAACAAATCTGGAAAGCCTGTAAGTGCATCAAAACAATCAGAAGAAGTTTCTCCTTCGGCAATCTTCATAGGGGAGAATACAACGAAGTCATCATCCTTGTCATAGTTACTGTCATCTAGTAGGCTCTCTAGAGCAGGCAGTGAAAGGCTCTCCACCTGCATGAATTGATTGTTTGGAGAGTTGAAAACCCTGTGGAGAGGGCTCAGTCCCTTGCCTTTCTGCAAAGTGGTGCTATGAGGTCCGAGAGGAGACGATACGCGAGGAGGAGACCACCCCATAAGACTCGACCCATGTATTGCATGAGCATAGTTGGAATTAATGTTTTGAAAGTTGGTTGCCTGTGGTGAGTTTATGTTCCTCACTGGAGAGGAAATCATGAAATCACCTTCCAATTGATCAGAGAAAATAGAGTCCCACATTGAATAATCAGGGGATTGAATTTCAACATCCCCATCCACTTCAAATTTGAGTGCTGGAATACTCAAACTTGTTGGAGTCAAGCTGGTTAAGCTTGTTCCTGGGGTCAAACTAGTTAGGCTTGTTGCTGGGGTTAAACTATTTAGGCTGGTTTGTGTCAAGCTACTGGGAGTTTCAAAGTCAGATAATGAAGAATTCTTCTGTAACTCAGAAACAGACTCATTTGGTGATATGGGTTCTTGTTTTGTGTAAGAATTGTCACTCTTTAGACTCCCAACTGAAATTTTCAAGTTCCCCATCTCAGTCTTTATGCTGCAACCAGTCTCAGTATTGAGACTCCTCATGGTTCCACAAAGTGTGTTAAGCATAGTAGTACAATATAATAAAAGGATTTTGGAGATGGAAAGTAGTAGTCATATTGTTTGGTCCCAAGGACAATTTTTAGAGCTGTGAATCGTGGTTCCTTCTCCTTTTAAGGCAAAACTTTTTGGCCTCTTTGTGCATGTTGTCCAATGAGAAGAAAGAAAAAGGGGATGTGGGGACAACTACCATTTCTGATTTCTCATAGTTGGAGATTAGTGAATTGAGCACCTCACCTCTATAGTTTCACCTCATCTCCAAGGATGGATTTGAGATTCATAATTTTGTCTTATTCAATACCTGTGTTTAACTGTATCTATGTATGCTTCCAGTAAATAAATAGGCATACAGCATTCCTGAACTCTACGACATTTGTTGGGATGGACCCACTTTCCTTTTGGGCCGGCCTTGGGGAAACAACATTATCTGATTCCCCTCAAGAGAAAAAAAAAGCATTCACTGTTTTCCAAATGACTTCGGAAGGATAAGAAGAATTAAGATCAAATGGGGGGCGAAAAAAAAAAAAGGAAGCAATATCCGCCTAATCTTTTTTTGTTGTGGTAGTAAAAAGAAGTTAAAATATTGTCTAATGTATTAATCAAATAAAATGTTAAACTTGATTGTTTGGTACAACTAAAGAAAAAGAGAAACTCACAAATGCATATTTAAGCAGTCAGTGTTTATTCATTAGGTTTGCTATGTTCTTTTTGTTCCGGATGGGAGGGTAATGCTTCATTTAATTAAGTAGCTAACGTTATATTAATATATTGACAATGCTAAAATGTTTCTAAACTCAGTTTTCAAGTTCAAATCCTAATATTTTGAGCTGTTTGGGAAACAAATATGGGCGTGTTCGGTAGAGATTAAAATCGAATTAAAATTAAAAAGTTAGTCGTTATTGTTGATTTTTATTAGACGAGTGAGACCCAATAACGATTATATTTTCAATTTTAATTGGATTTTAAATCATATCTAACACGTAGAGAGAGAGAGAGAGAGAGAGAAGAGTTAGAAATTTTACTAGAATTAATTAATTAATTATTAGAAAGAGGAATGAGATATTTTGAAGGGTGAAGACAAATAGGAAATGGTATGAATGATCGTCGGGGGCGCCGCCTAAGCTTTGGATTTGCCTAAGGATCGAAGCCTTTGTCTTTCTTAATCGGCTTGTCCTCCCTCTCTCTCCTCTCATCTTCCTCCATAATACATATTTATATTAATATAATCAACTTTTTTTCTTTATTAAATATTAATTTATTTTTTTCCCACGATACAGTAACATTCAAGAAGTTATTAGTTCGACTGATCAAGCATGTAGGCCCTATTTGATTGCCATATTTTCTATGAAAATGTCATATCCGAGAAAAACGAATTCCACTTTGACCGCTTGATTGCAACTTGAAAATGGTAATCGAATTCCAAAGTACAACCACTTTAAACTGCATTTTCTTTATTTTCGTGGAAAACGAATTCCTATGAGTTTTATGGATCTATATTTTCCAACTAACATGGAATTGAAATTCTTTTCTACATTTGCATATCAAACAGACTCGTAGTTATTGCAAAATTAGAAAGGGCCGATGGCATGATTTGATTGGTTGTATTACAAGAAGATAAGCATAGGTATTGTAATGAACAATTTAGTCCTCTCTCTCTCTCTCTCTCTCTCTCTCTGAAATAATCAAGGGTATACGGATTTAAAGAATATTTGATTTGGATAATATGGCGTAGACCTAAAAAATAGTTTTATGGATCAAAAAAATTATTTATCACCATTGATTTTCTTAATCAATAATATATGATGTAGTTTTATTCATTGGTAAGTAGTTATGCCAACACTAGTTTGTAATGATAAATTTCATTACTCAACTTTCTTATTGTAAACTTTGAATGTAAGATCTTATAGCTTATATATGGAGACTAAATTATTATCGTATAATTTATGCGAAGTTTGTAATTGAAAATAACTCTCTTCTTTGGTGAACTATGGCACGACTGAAGTAAAAGAAAAACATATTGATTGTGAATTATGTGTTTTTATTATTGTTACAGTTTTGAAAGATGACAAATATTTAATCTTTATCGAAAAGAGAATTAATTTAGATTTTATTCCAGAAATGCATTATTAAGAACATAAGATCTAAGTCACATGAGAGTGGGTCAGAGCTACGATGAAATAATAAAGTTTTTCAAAATATATAATTAAAATTGGAGCAAAACAAGAAGATTGAGAATTTGTTACAATCGTAAGGCCAAAATCAGTCAGCTTCTAATGTGTCCTATTAATTGGCAAGTTACAACTTGGATTAATCCTTCAACAAGGAACTTTGTGTAATGCCATACTAATCTATTCTTATTGAAAACAACTCCTCCAGATCATACCATAACTGCTTGGATTTCTCCTTCAACAAGGCTATACTAATTATTTAGTATTTATACGACACCCAATCTATTTTTTGAATTTAAAATATTATTAAATTTGTATAGCCGTTATTTGATGTGTTAAGGTACAAAAAAGCATGAGCAAAAAACGTTCGACGATACAAAAACACCCTTTTCACAATGGGCAAAAAACGTTGCAAAACCTATAGCAACGTTCGGACATATATGTTGTAGGTTTAGATGTTTCCATATAGTAAAATGATTCGATAACGTTCAAAGATCATTGCAAAAAGTAGTTGGATTAATGGATCGCCTGATTGGAAATGATAACAAAATGCTTAAGTCGCTAGAAAAAGTTCTGAAATTTTTCAAAAAACATTGTCTTTAATTTTTGCGATGTTCATAACTCGGTGTTAATTTTTAGCAATATTCTCGTTGTCGTTAATTTTAGCACATTCGTTGCTCGTTGTTGTTAATGATATATATATATATATATATATATTCCGCAATAATCGATAAATTTATTTATGCAATAATTAAAAAAAAAAAAGCGAAATTACTTGTATAAAAAAATGAATTAGGGAACAAGAATGAGAGAATTATGGTTTTTCTTTTCTTGTACCAGCAAAAATGTGAATTATGTTATGTTCTTTTTTGAAACCCTAATGATTATTAATATAAGTCCAAGTGGGCTTTGCTCGTCTCTTAAACTTAACCCGATCCAATATTTAATTAATTCGGGCCTAATAACAAGCAACATAATTAATTAATTGTACAACACTTGTTAATTAATTAATTAAAATCTCATTTTGTGTGTGACTCATCAAGTTCCCGATCACAATACCAATAATGTGAATTATTATTTTGATCTAATCGATAAACTAAAATACTCCTTTTTAATTTATCATCAATTCACATCATCTGTCCAGATTGACATTTAGCAATGTGTTAGGGCAATACGTGTGATGTGAAATGTCACGTGATATGACAAAATCAAACTTGTTCATTTACCGTGAAACTATAATCCATTCGTCAATATGATCCAATCAATTACAAGATATGGATATGTTTCAATCTCAATTATCGATCATATCTTTCTTCGCAATATTAAGTCAATATAAGTTGAAAACTCATTTTCGACTGATAAGTACACATTGGTCAAGAATTTTGTTATTAAATTAAATGAATAAAATGTAGATCATAATCCCTTACTATCTAAGTGACGAATTCTCTATTGATCATTTACAACCTTTATATGATTTTTGACATACCCGAATGATGTCGTATTAGCGATCATTGACAGAGCAACATCCAATATTACCAAAGTATGACTATCCTAATATAAGGAACTATGATAACCTCAAGTCAAATGATCAATTTCACTACCGAGTATTAGAGATTAACTACTGACACTCAGATAGTTATCCATATGAAATCTCTCCAGTGAGTCTCCAATGTTTTGTTCTATAACAAAACATTCACGTGTTCATACTTTGTAAGATCATTTACATACTTCTCAAGTAAGAAATGTTACACGTGATGGTCTATCTATAGTAATGATATGCGTATCTCGTTATTACATAAGACCATGGACGATTTAAAATTCAGTCCTATGTAATTTGTATCTCATAATCACAACTCCCTGTAATTAACAAATTACCAAGACTTGAATCTACGGATTCTATTATTTAATTTATTAGAACATTAATTCAATTAAATAATAGATCTTGCCATAAATATACATCAATTATATATTAAAAGTGTTTATATCCAAAGTTGATTGGACTTAGGGCATAACACTTAAAAACTTCCACTTGTACTAGATCTAATCACTTATGTACCTAATATCATAAGAGTCTACATGACAATCATGTTTATGCTACAGCTCTATGTCAATGGATCTGCAATATTATCAATTGTGGAAATTCGTTCTTTCTTTAGGTCATTTCTTTGTATTATCTCTCTATTGAGATGATACCGCCTTAACACATGTTTGGACCATTGATGAGACCTTAATTCATTCGCTTGCACGATGGTTCCATTGCTATCATAATGTAGAGATATGTGATCAACAATTTTAAGAACTATTTCAAATTCATTGATGAACTTTCTGATCCAAACCACAACATTCGTTGCTTCTAAAGTATTGGTGTATAAGGCTTCTATTATTGAATCAAATGTTATTTCCTGTTCGAAACATTTCCAACACACCGCTTAAGAGTAAACTAATATCCTGATTGAGATTTGCTATCGTTCTAGTCAGACTTGAAGTTAGCATCAGTGTATCAATGAATTCTCAATTTATTTTCTCCATATAAAATCTTCTCAAGATTTTATCCATGTAATTTAGGATAAGATAAGCAATTTTCTAGATCTATCTTTGTAGATCAAGTTGTTTCTCTCATATTTTTCATGAAGATATTATTTGACAACCATAATTTCAACAATTGAAATATAGAGACGTCGTTTTCTGTTAATAATATGTCATCTACGTATAATATTAAGAATACAACAACGCTCCCATTATCTTCTTGTAAACACATGGTTTATCTTTATTCCTGATAAAATCAAATATTTTGATTGTCCCATCAAAGCGAAGATTCCAACTTCTAGAGGCTTGCTTTAATCCATAAATGGATCGCTCAAGCTTGCATACCTTGTTGACTTCCTTGGATTCAAAACCTTCGGGTTGTGTCATATACACTTCCTCTTGACTTTTGATTGTCTCATCAAAACGAAGATTCCAGCTCCTAGAGAGTTGCTTTAATCCATAAATGGATCGATCAAACTTGCATACATTGTTGGCTTCTTTGGATTCAAAACCTTCGGGTTGTGTCATATACACTTCTTCTTGCAAGTTCCTATTAAGGAAAGCAATTTTAACATCCATTTGTCATATTTCATAATCGTGATATTCATCTATTGCAAGCAAAATCCGAATAGACTTTAGCAGGCTACAGGCAAAAAAGTTTTATCAAAGTCAACACCTTGTTTTTTTTATAACATTTTGCTATTAGTCTTGCTTTGTATTTATAGATGTTTCCATATAGGTCGCCTTTTTTCTTGTAAACTCATTTACAAACTATGAGTTTTATCCCATCAGGAGGGTCACCAAGGTCCAAACCTTATTTTCATACATTGAGATCATTTCGGATTCCATGGCCTCCTACCATCTCTTTGAATCAACACATGATACATTGAGTTCATTTCGGATTCCATGGCCTCCTACCATCTCTTTGAATCAACACTTGACTTTGCTTCTGTGTAACTAGTAGGATCATCATCCTCGATTAATAATACTTGATTAGTAATTGTGAACTCATACCTTCTAGGAGGTTTAATGGTCCTACTTGATTTACGCTGAGCCGAAGTGTCCTCGAGACTTTTTATGTCCTGATTAAGAGTTTGTCCATCAGCAAGCAGGATCAAACTCAGGTCCATCTAATTGGTCAACAATATTTGTGGATTCATGAACTTCTTCAAGTTCTAAATTGCTCCCACTACCCTCTCCTAGAATGAACTCTTTATATAGGAATATGGCATGTCTTGAGATGAACACCTTCTTCTCAATGGGATTATAAGACTCAGGTTCATCTAATTGGTCAACAATATCTGTGGATTCATGAACTTCTTCAAGCTCTACGTTGCTCCCACTACCCTCTCCTAGAATGAACTTTTTCTCTAGAAATATGACGTGTCTTGAAATGAATACCTTTTACTCAACGGGACTATAGAATTGATATCCAATTATCTCTTTTGGATATCCACAAATATACATTTATCGAATTTAGTTTCAAGATTATCCGATTCAGTATGCTTCACATAAAGCATCACAACCCTAAACTTTCATATGAGATGAGTTGGGTCTTTTACCTTTCCATAACTCGTATGTAGTTTTGTCAACCGATTTAGATGGAACATGATTTAGTGTGTAGCATGTGGCAATCAATCATGACCTCAAAACGATTTTGGAATGTTTTCATGACTTGTTCTTTATTGCACCATATCTAATAGTGTACGATTCATCCTTTCAGATACACCATTATGTTGCAGTGTATGTAGAGGAATCCACAGTGAGAGAATCTCATTCTCTTTTAGATAATCCAAAATTCTCTTTTTTAGATATTCTTCACCTTTATCAAATATATATGACCATTTCTAAAATATTCATCAGAAAATGTGATGAGAATGTAATTTTGGAATTGTATTCTCATTTATGTGACCGAATCTGCAATGCAGATATAGGTCTTACACTTCTCTACACGAGGACCCCCACATGGTCTCAACCATCCTACGTGGCAAATTGTTCGGCGGTCCCCACGCCCTATACACTAACATGAGATGAAGTTAGACCGACTTTCAAGCGTGGATGACCCACTTTCTCCAAGAAACAAAGCTGGACCAACCCTATTACATGCGGAATGCATGGGAAGAGTCAGTCCAGGATGAAACGGTGAAGAGATCTTAAACAGATCTTATATTATGTGATTTATAAGACAACTTACTGCCACCACCGCCACCGCCACCCTATTTGGTCAAGTCCAAGGCCGCAAGCTAGGCCTTATGGATACAAAAATGGTATTAGCATTTAAGGCTGTGATTGATTGATGTTTATGATAAGAAATGTCAGTCATTTGGATGAGGCCACGTGCATTGTCATCCAACGGCCTTCATTCGTTTTGCCTAAGTATAAAAGCTCACACTTAGTGTTATTCTAGAGTTAGTGTCATTCTAGAGTAATGCAAGTTTAAACTCTTAAAGCTATAATCTTGCTACCATACATTCTAACTATTTCTCCACAACCGACCCTTTTTTTATACTGGAGGCTCACGTTTAAAGCTCTTCCACACTTATATAACTATTTCTCCAGTTGACTTAACCGTCAAAGTGCTCATGGCCAACTCCACCCCCTCTGAAGAAGGTCACATGTGACTAACAATTTGTCCAAGTGTGTAGGAACGAAGCTTGCGTGGACGTGAGAGACTTTGAGATCTGTGGCACATCAATGGTATATTTTTTGAGATCAACAATGGGTGTTATTCATATTATCATTTTTATGCCTTTCAATTTCTATACTCATTATAGAATCAATATTTAGAATATAAATGCAATTTTATAATTTACCATAACTATTAAGATTTTATCAAGATAAATGGAACAATAATTGTCCTTAACTTTAAAATAATTTATATCCAAACATGAAGTTCAAATAATGTTCTTGATAATGGTGAGAACAAAATAACATTTCTCTAATTCTAATACTAAGCCTAAAAGCAATGGCAATAAGTATGCTCCTACAGGCAATGCCCACCTTTGCTCATTTTCAACGTATAGGTCAACTTCTCCATTTTGTAGAGGTCTACTTCTATTTACTTTCTACATATTTATAATCCATATCTAGTATCTAATACACAAGAAGCTAATGAAGTAGATATAAGTCTTGCACTTTCTTTTCCAATGACCTATCATTTCAAAAAAGGGTTATTAGATTTGGTATTGTCATTATCCGCTTTAACTGCATTAGCCATCTTGTTTGCTTTCCTAGAGGAATTAATGACTAAGATTTGCCCACTACTAGCTTTGATATTAGGCTTAACAATTTTAAGCATGTTCAACAACTCAATGAGTGTGCACTCGAGCTTATTCATATCATAATTCATAATTAGCTACGAATAACTCATTGGAAGAGATTACAGAACCAATTTTATACTTAGTTCATGGTTTATGACTGAACTCAATTGAGACTGTTTCTCAATGTAGTCAACATCTTCGGTACACGAGCACTGACTGAAGATTCTTCTACCATTGCACTGATATAGTTGTTAGGAAATCTCATATATTGAGATGGAAAATCATGTGTTAGCATCTATACTCTCATGTTACTTTTGTAACTCAGGTGACAGTCGCAAGCATTACATATGTTGCAGTATTATCGTCATCACCGTGTTTATTATAGCATCCGCATCTTCCATTGTCGAGTCATCGACGGTGTCTCTGGAAAGGACTACTCAAGGATATAACCAATTTTCTCAGGCCTGAGAACAATTCTTAAATTGCGGTGCTAATCAAGTAATTTTGGTTGGTTGTTGGCATCTAGTATGTCTCTCAAATACATATGGTTACTCATGATTCAATAAATGTAAACGACGAAAAGTAAAAGAATAACATATAGAATGCATCAATTAATTTAACATGATCTTTTATTAAACCAATTATACTCGCACTATTTAACTTAAATTTATTACCATCTCACATAAATTTATGGAATCCATACCTGACTCCTAGTGGCCTAGGATCTCATTTGTTATATTAAAACACTGAGTGTACTCAACAAACCTTATTAAAACATTCGGGTAGATACTCAATAAAAAATAAGTTTTAGTTAAGTCAAACCCATCATTCTAAAATATCAAATATTTCATAGTGTCAAACATATTCCTTATAGACCAGCCTTGAGTGTACTCAACAAGTTGAGATCGATTGAAAACTCTGATTTTTCACTAGAATGATAGAAGACGAATATAAATATGAGTTAATATTTTAACGAGTAGTTTTTGCATGCAAATGTCTCATCGTAATAATTATATATATATTATTATACATGAAGCATGCAAATAAATATACATATAATAGTGTAGATGATTATGAACTTTATTAACTAGTCTTCTCGAGCCATAAGGAAGACTAGTCGGTCGGTTCTTAAGGGATATGATATTGAATTATACAATGTTCAATCTCTATGGTCTCATCTTCTTGTTGTTTCTTCGATTAGTCCAACTACAACATGTATCATTTACTAGTGGCACACATGCCTCAATAATTGGACACGCGGGCCCATAAAATTACAACGGACTCGCAAGTCCAAAATAAATAAGACCTCGCATGCCCGTAAAACAACAAGAATAAAACTAACAATTCAATACATCCATATGGTCGAGTACATAATTATCAACTAATAAAACATTCATCTTAGAAGTTTCTAGCAATTAAATTCACCTAAACTAATTTAGCCAAATTGATTGGAACAATTAAACTTCAATTAAATATTAAATTTAGACAAATGGATTGGAACAATCAAATTTCAATTAAATATTAAATTAGAGTCCAACTCTAATTTCAAATTATAGTGCGGATTCATTTAATTAAAATCAAAATCTAATTAAATACTAAATTAGAGTCCAACTCTAATTTCAAGATATTATGGTAAACTTATTTAATTAAAATCAAATTATAATTAAATACTAAATTAAAGTCCAATTCCAATTCCAAGAAAAATCTTAGGGCGAGACAATTTAATTAAAATCAAATGTCAAATTAGAGTCCAACTCAAGTTGCAATTGAATTAAAGTTTTAATATAGGATAAAACTCTTAAATAAAATAAAATTCAACGACCCCCTTTGTGAGGAGGTGATAGGAATGTAAAACGCATACTTTTTCCTCCTTATTTTAT
>CAIGRS010003923.1:0-13410 GCA_903798395.1 Fraxinus floribunda
GAACGACAACAAAAGGTTTAGAATATAGTGAGTTTGTAAACTAGTGAATAGAATCAAAATCTATGTTATCAATTCGGAAAAAAAATTCGGAATTGAAAATGAGAGCAAATTATTTAGTCAAATTTTTTAACAACTTAACAATTATTTAAATAGAATTAGGAATCATTAACTAATGATTAAAATCAACAATGATCAATCATATTTTAATGATGAGGTAATCATAACAATCAAATAATGATGCTATCATTACTAATAATTGTCAAAAAGTTAAATAATCAATTATCTAATTATATAATATATATTACCAAAAGATATAAAATAATCACATAATCATTACCAATCATATAAATCATGCAAAACCACTATAAACCATGCAAAAACCACTTTTAAAATTATGCTGACACGATTTTTTTTCTCTCTCTTTCAATCTTGATCTACTTGAAATCTACCTAATGCATTTATGTAAATAGTAAACATATGAGTTGATGAAAGAAAAAAAAATTAAGACAGGAAAAAAAACAAATTAACAAAAACTGTTTTTTTTTTCTTCAGAAACTATGAAAGGATTTGATCCACCAAAAGACTCAATTTAAGCTTGTTAGGAAAAATATGGAGAATCAACCGAAGGCCCGTGTTTACACGGTTTCCTTAAATTGAATTCACCGCCTTACCGAAGTGCAAGAGGTTTTGATCGATGTTCGATTCCCAGGATACAATCGGTTGTCGGTCTACGCTGCACTACGTTACCGACCTACGAACTAGCTGTGTCTATCTCTCAAGGAATTTTAGTAAAGGAAGACAAAAATAA
Organism: Fraxinus floribunda; assembly: GCA_903798395.1. Taxonomy (NCBI): domain Eukaryota; kingdom Viridiplantae; phylum Streptophyta; class Magnoliopsida; order Lamiales; family Oleaceae; genus Fraxinus; species Fraxinus floribunda. The sequence goes on from CAIGRS010003923.1 coordinate 809, forward strand.
AAACCATAGGCTGCCGAAAATGGAGGAAAAAGGAAGATGGTTTTTTTTTTCTTTGTTGTGTTTGTTGTTTGAATCACTTGTATTTGTTCCAACCAAGAGATCCTCTATTTATACACATAGATGAGGNGAAGCTGCTTTTTTTTTTCCTTTGTTGTGTTTATTGTTTGAATCACTTGTGTTTGTTCCAACCAAAAGATACTCTATTTATACACATAGATGAGGAGTGTGGCCATAAATTGACATTGAAGATAATTTTCAGAAACTGAAGAGGAGAGGAACTGAAGGCTGGACTGGAAACTGATTTTCATTCAATTTGTAAAACTGAAGATGAATGGCACTAAAGGCTGAAACTGAAACTGAAGGCTGGGCTAAAACTAATCAGTTTCAGTTTTTATTAGTTTGTTTTCATTCATTTTCCAACAATATTAACCTTTTTCCTGTGTCATAGCATGGGTAACCTCTTTTGGAAGTGGGTTTTTAAAAGCATAGAAAGTCCATTCTCATGGGCTTTCAGAGTGTTCTAACTCCATCAAATAAACAACCTATAAAGGTTTTAGCTATCTCTTTTAATAAGATTGATCTTCTAATTAAATGGAATCCCAAGATATTTTGAAAGAATGTATTCTGAAAAATGGGAGCTGTAGGGTGTACAGATAGGGGTTCACAACCGACCACTCACATATATGAGATGGATGGATATTTTTTCTACATTTTTATTGAGGTGGGCCCACCTCATGTGAGACATCTGTAGGGGTTCTATAAACCCCCTCCATCTGTACAAAGTGCATTCCCCTTCTGAAATAGTAGATTGATGGAGAATATGTGGTTAAAAAAAGTTATTGATGTGATAGAAAAAATTATTTTATTGAAAAATGTGTGATTGAAAATGAATAGAAGAATCAATATGAAAATTTTAACGTGGCTCAAACAGGGGCACAATTTCATTCCCCAGCTTGTTTTGTGTTTCATGAACAGTTATTCGATATTAAGTTTTGGATTCATTGACCTCTAAACAAAAGTCCCCTTATACCATGGATATTCGGATACTCCGAGAATATAATTTGCTTTGATTCCACGTTTCAAAGTTCTTCCTCCACCCTTGAATCTCTACCTCTTTCGCGAAAGGTTTGGTTTCTATGGTTGTGAAGTTCTTGCAATGTGAATCTTATATGATGTTTGCAAGTAGAGTACTGACTTGATGTTGTGTCGGGGGAAGTTGCAACTTTTGTCATACAGAACACACTTCTTAGCTATCTATTACTACTTGTATACCATTGCTAGAACCTTAGAACTATGTGGCATATTTTGTTAGGGGGATTAGACAATACTGAAAGTATTATGCCTCTATTTGGTGCCCTTTTTCTAAAACTCATTTTCAACCACATATTTCATGAGATTCACAACTTTTCTACCTAAAAATCTAGTTTTTAGCTAAACCAAACAGAGACCGAATAAGTTTACATTGTATTATGTATTATTTAGTACAATCTAATACTGTTTGGTAAACATAGCGCCAAAAGTTTGACTCTCACTGTCCTTTCCTCCATTATTTACGATTTAAGTTACAGATTCTGATATGGTTTGTTGATGCAGGAGGAGGGAGGTTTCAGAGACAAACCTGGGAAAAGCAGAGACCACTATCATACATGTTACTGTCTAAGTGGCCTATCAGTCAGCCAGTATAGCTGCACAAAGGATGTCGGTTCTCCTCCTCTGCCACAGGATGTATTGGGGCCTTATTCCAACCTACTGGAACGAGTTCACCCGCTCTATAATGTTATTCTGGACCGTTACTACGAAGCAAATGAATTCTTCAGAAGATCATGGGCAAATTCTCTGTAGCTAGCATATGCCAGTTTGGGGAGTGGTAGTTTCTTAGTTATTTCTTCAAACTTAATGTCCTACTAAATTTATACTGGATTTAAAAGGATCTGGAGTATTAGTTCCCATGTCATATTTTCTGAAATTGAAAGACCATGGTGATGTGAGGTGTTGAGGTCATATGCCATCAACTTAGTATTCATCAGCAAATTTCTGTGAGTTGGGGAACTTGCCACGCTTTCATTTTGAGTTTTGGGGTATGGTTTGGCTTTTCAGGTACTGCCTTCTACTTGATGAACAGAGTGGAAACATGTGGGCTAAGATGAATGTGATTATGGTAAAATACGATAAACTAAGAACTGAGAGTGCAAGTTTGTGTGACTGGAATCCTAATAAAAACCTAGTCATCATCATTCACTGTATTCGAATAACGTTAGGAGTAGTTAGATTAATTATTAAATAAATAGTCATCATGAGAACAATAATTTAGACTCTTTAGGTCCTATTTACTACTTGTTTTCAGCGTTCACTCGCGATTATCACAAAACAGTGCTAATAAAAATAATAATTATGATTTCAGATTTTCATTTATAGTACTGAGTATGGAGCTATTAAAGAACAAAGTAATCGTTAGTAGGGAGTAAAAGAAATGATGATCCTAAGATGGACATATGGTCATAATGAGATAAGAATTAAAGATATATGTCAACAAGTGAAAATAACACTTGATTGAGGAAAAATTATGGGAATGTTGACTTGGATAGAGGAAACATGTTTTGGGTAGACTTAAAAGTGATCATTGTTCCATTAAAAGAAAAAATATTTCAACAAAAAAAGTGATCATTGTTGATAAAGAGTGACAATCCCACGTTATTGGGAAAAATGTTGAGTTCGTTGCTAGTAAAGTCGAACTCTAAAGTGAATCTTCCCTGAGAATGCATGTTTGGTACGCTCGAGTAGACAAATTTGAATATTAATATCTGTCAAGCATACCAAATGTATGCTAAATATATTTTTAGAGCGAATAGCCATAATTCTTCTAATTCAACCGATTTTTTCTATTTCGTTTCTTACAATTGTTCAATTGCAGCAATGTGCTTACTCAGTTACCATCAACCCATGACAATTTTGCTTCAAAGGTTTTCCTAGCAAGATATTGTGGAATTACTTCATCTAAAAGCTTAAATTATTAATAACATGACTTACTTAACTCATGTTTTGAATAGATTATGTGTTGCTATCTATTGGTTAATTTCTTCATTAATTTGGTTTAATTCACAAGGTGGGAGTCCTCAGTGGAATGTTTAACACTAGATTGCACTAGATAATGAATTTTGTCACTCTACTCTCCTTTGTAATCCCATTCAATTAGCTCTAGTTCAACATGAACCTTTGCAAGTTAATACAAGCAATGAGCAAACAAAACTGAGGAAAAACCAACGGAAAATGATCTATTGATTTCTAATCGGGAAGACTATATAATTGAGAAGGTTCCGATCAGAATAATGCTTAATTAATCGTATTGATGACTGGCAATCCAACTAGTGCAAAGCAAGAACAGGTCACAAATATGGCATATCAATGTCTTTGCCTTTTTCATCTCCAAATCAATGTAACTTCAACGTATGGGATTCATTTTTGTCTCTACAGTTATTGATTTTGTGAAGCAAAAGATTTACTGATGAAAGTTGAAGAAACTGTTGATTTATTGAGATTTTTGTTCGGAGAATTAGATATACAAACATAGAACTTTGATTTTGAGAAATTGAATACTACTTGTGTGATCAAATGTGTTACATATTAGATTTTGTATCGTGAGATTTTTGGTCAACGTATAGTCCGAAAAAATTCAATATGTGGAGTGATAGTCGATTCAAGTATGATCTGCACGATCTTCAGCATTCTTATTGATCAGTTATGCTGCTAAGGGATTCTCGAGATTTTATAATGGTAATGCCATTATATTGTGAGCTTCTTTTTTCTTTGATGGCTTAGTACCCTTGCTTGTGTGTCTCATCTTATACGTACACGCTTGCCCGATTCTTGGTGATCATTGCCCTTTTGCATGCTTTGATCATCTCATCTACGAGTCATATTCTACTTGAATTCTCTTAGAAGATAACTTTTCAAATGTTATTAATATGGACATCCAATTCGATTGAACAACCCTTATATTATATTGACGTGTGCCCATGGTATAATTAACGTGAAACGATCTTAGAATTTCTTACACTTTCAAACTTATAGACTTTCTTTCTTTCTTTTAATTTATTTCAAATTACTTCAAGTTTTATTGGTCTCAAATTGAACACCTGTCCATTCCAGCTCATTATCAAGAAATCGTCCCTTAAAATAAAATCTTCAACCTCAAAAAAAAACACGAGTTTCTAAGCTTCCCTGTTTTCTCACCAGCTTAAAAAAGTCCAATTGCCATTTCAAGCAATAATATTCTGATGTGATAACCTCTCTGATAAAACCCAATCATAAAAAGCCACGTCAAACAAAACAGTAATCATTGCCACGTGGAGGATTATAACTTGATGGCATTCGATATCAAGGTTGCCCTTCCCGGAAGATTAGCAGCAATTCTGTTTACTTTGAGAGCGCGACAAGTCTATTGTTTGACTATTGGTCCTCAATCTATTATTTGACTAAGTAGTTGATCCTTAAATTTTAAAAATGAGAAAATTAATCATCAACATTTTATTATAGTTATATCTCTAAAACGATATTTTTATCAGAATTTTGACTAAATCGTCATATGACACTCGTCAAACTTTATGGATTTTAATTCTTTACCGAACTTGAGTCTATGGTCAAAAAGTGAGGCGTGCTTTTTATACGGGCGTGATCATGTTAATCAACACATTGAGGACTGGTGTGCAACTATAATGAAAAGTCGATGACTAACTAACTATCTATTAAATGTTAAGGACTAGCTTATTACTTAAAACAATAGGTTGAGGGAACAGTACAATTATGATGTAAAAATTACGAATTATTACGTATTGTGAATTAAATAATCGATAATTAAAACATGAAATTAATCTGTTTTTTTAGCTGTTGCTTTAAATGAAGGTAAATTTGCAAAATTTCAGAGGCTGCAACCAGTGGTGACATTGGTGGCAGATGATGAGTCCTATTCATACTTCAACATTTCAACCTCCACCTATGCATACACACCATATATACACAGCATAACACTTACATTTTATCTACTTATTTTCTGGGTTTTCACTTATTTTGTTCAGAAGTTAATTTTTTGTGCTTATTCTTATTGTCCCTTCATCTTCTCCTCCCATCAACCTATATATACACATATATGTATGTGTGTATGAATATATACTCTGTATACGTTACTTTAATGTGGTGAAGATTTTTTCTTGGAGGATAATCAATCAAGGTACCCTCTCTCATATTGTTTCTTTTTACAGTTATTATTTTAATGGTTACGGTCAGTTTCGTATGAAGGATTCAATAGTATAATACATGAGATTTTATTCAGTTTCGTTTTGTTGGGTGATAATAGAAGATTTTGTATTATAGTGAACAAGATTTTAACCTCTTTTTTTTCTTTTTTTTTTTTTTCTTTTTTCAAAGTGTTGTCTAGTATTCTAGATACCACCTATCATAAAAGATATAAGTTGACATTATGAAATAATGGTAATTTGTTAGTTAATAGTTTTTAGATGAGGCGGTTCAATAACCGTTACTTATGTTTTTGGTTGATTGCTCGTAATGATAAGTTCACTTCTTTAGTGTTTCATTTATAATGAAAAGTTGTAAATTATGATTGTTATAATGTGTATAATCTGTAGAAAAAATAGCTAAACAATATTAATCTGCTTTGATTCATAAGCAGCCGTCGTACGTCGTGTTTGCTCTCTTCAAGCGGATCAAGAAAGTTGAGTTCTCAATGCCTGGGTATATCATGGACAGATCAAATGGTGAAAAGGAACAAAGTGAACAGTATGCAATGGAGAATGAAGTCTTTAACCATGCTTCTCCGAGAAGTTCCTCGAGTACACGAAGTACTGAGAGTGACTCTATCGATCTAGCTATAGAACAGGTCGTTGACACTTCTATTGAGCAACTTTATCACAATGTATGCGATATGCAGAGCTCTGACCTATCGACATCGAGGCGTAGTTTTCTATCCTATGGTGAAGAGTCGAGGATTGATTCTGAATTGCGGTATCTTGCTGGAGACTATTGCTGGGATGTGGAGGTTAAAGACGAGGTAGTAACCGATAAAATTCAAGGAGATAGTGATTTTGAGGAAGAAAAAGGATCTCGGGATGAAAAGATTGGGGAGATGAATAAGATCCGTCCTGCAAGTGTTAAGTCTATTTCTTCGACTGGAGCATATGAAACATCTCCCAAGCCTAGTTTGAGTAGCAAATCTTTAATGTATAGACCTGCAAATGGGAAGCGAAATATGAAAACTTCGAGGAAGTTAAATTCAGTTTCTTCCATGAAAAACGAGTGGAATTCTCGTGCATTGGGATTGAAGATGCAGAATGGAAGTGAGGATCCTTCTGAGGTAGGCTATCTCGGCCCGTATCTACTTAAACAGGCTAGGGAATTGATTGCATCTGGGGGTAAGCCTCAAAAAGCTCTCAATTTGGCTCTTCGAGCGATGAAGTCATTCGAGATTTCTGCAAATGCCAAGCCTAATTTAGAGTTTGTAATGTGTATGCATATCGTAGCAGCATTATACTGCAGGCTAGGCCAGCACGCCGCAGCAATTCCTGTTCTTGAGAGATCAGTCGAAATTCCTGATATGGATTTAGGCCAGAATCATGCACTCGCTAAATTTGCGGGGTGCATGCAGTTAGGTGATACCTATGCAATGCTGGGGCAGATTGAGAACTCCATACTTTGTTACACGGCGGGTTTGGAAATTCAACGCCAAGTTCTAGGGGAAAAAGACCCTCGATATGGTGACAGTTGTCGATATTTAGCTGAAGCCCAAGTTCAGGCAATGCAATTTGACGAGGCTGAGAAGCTTTGTTTAATGGCTCTCGATATACATAAAGAAAGTGGCATATCAGCGTCTCTTGAGGAAGCTGCTGATAGGAGACTTTTGGGACTTATCTGTGAATCCAAAGGAGACTATGAAGGTGCTCTTGAACATTATGTTTTGGCAAGTATGGCTATGGCTGCTAATGGACAGAATGCTAATGTGGCAGCCATCGACTGCAACATAGGCGATGCATATTTATCGTTGGCAAAATACGACGAGGCGATATTTTCTTATCAGAAAGCGCTAAATATGTTTAAGTCCATAAAAGGAGAGAATCATCCATTAGTTGCTTCAGTGTTCGTCCGCTTGGCTGATTTGTACAAGAAGATAGGAAAATTCAGTGAATCAAAATCATATACCAAAAACGCGCTGCGCATTTATTCTAAGCCCTTTCCGGGATGTCCTGGAGAGGAGATAGCTAGTGGCTTAGTCGATATATCGGCTATCTATGAATCAATGAATGAACCTCGTCGCTCTCTGAAATTACTTCAGAAGGCCATAAAAGTGTACGGCAATTCACCAGGTCAACAAAGCACAATTGCAGGAATTGAAGCCCAAATGGGAGTATTGTACTATGTTTTGGGGAGTTTTTCGGATTCTTATAATGCATTCAAGAACGCAGTGTCCAAGTTTCGTGCAATCGGAGAAAAGAAATCTGCCCTTTTTGGGATTGTTCTGAACCAAATGGGACTCGCCTGTGTGGAACTTTATTCTATAAACGAGGCTGCTGATTTGTTTGAGGAGGCTCGGAACATTTTGGAGACTGAATACGGACCGTATCATGCCGATACATTAGGAGTCTATAGCAATCTTGCAGGCACCTATGATGCAATGGGCAGGTAAACTCTTACTTTCTAATCCTATAAAAGCATATTAAATACGAAGTATGGACAAGACTCAGACAATATTAAATGAGAAAAAGAAGTTGAAATCCTCTCTTTTTTATTGTCTAGTCCTATCCATTACTATTTACCAGACATGCTATAACTATTTGACTAATCGACCATCGAGGCACAAATCTCCTCAGGACTGCTGATGCAATTGAAATTTTGGAATATGTTGTGGAGATGAGAGAAGAGATACTTGGAACAGCAAATCCAGATGTGGATGATGAAAAGCAAAGATTATCACAGTTATTAAAAGATGCAGGAACTGTCAGGAACAGAAAATCAAAATCCCTGAAGACATTGTTTGTTAATAACTCTTACAACATTATGGTATCATGAATTCACTTATAATTTTTTTCTGTTCGTTTTTGGATTATTTTGAAAAAAGAAAAGAAAAACGCTTTGGATTTTCCTTTATCGGAGTTTGCTGCTGCAGTTGATGACATTCCTCTGTCATTAGTCCTTTGTATGTATTCTGGTTTAATAAAATGCTGAAAGAATTGCATATTCTTTTGTTGTTTTAACAACTTTTGATGAAGACTGCCAACCTACATCTCTGATGTGGAGACACTGGCTTAGCTGTTGTGGATGGCAACGTAAGACTTATTTTCAATAAATTTGTGATTGAGATATTCCATCAAATTTTTAAATTTTACCGATTTCAACACAATTCTGGCGACATATACATACGCGCATTCACATACATACATGAAATGAATGAAAGTTTAAAGATTTAGCAGAAGCTAATGTGTTACATTTCTCACTAATTAAAGAAACTCTATGTTGCATCTCATATAAGCAATGGTCACATATCATTAGCTAAGGCGAGGACTATCTTCTTAGCTAATGTTGTGATTTGTGCAAAAATAGTGATGAATAATATGGAATCAAGAAAGAAAGACAACACAATATTCAAGAGGTTCGGCAGTAGGCGTACGTCCACGGGAGCGAAGCGGCTATGATTTGATTTGAGGAAAAAATCCAAAAATACCCATTTCATATTGCCGAGTTGTTGTGTATTGTTCAAGAGCATTAACTTAGATTAGATTAAAGCACATATCAAGAATATGCCTCGCAGCTGTCAATATCAAGGTGCAACTAACCGCTGTTTGCAAATGTATATCAATAATCCCTATAATCTTAGATTGACCTGTATTTCCTATCTTCATAATGCCAAAATCTCCCAATTGTCTAGCAAAGAACTAAAAAGCAACAAAAATTTGTAATCCGTCTTCAAGTTTTATCCATAGTCGCTAGCTAGTTTACAATATTTATAGGGTCGTTTGACATGACTTTTGATTTTGCTTCCTGTAGAAAAGTTTTTTTTTAGGAAACTACCTCAATTTTTGTTTGAAAACTAATTTATAAATACACTTCCTCTTCCAGAAGTATTTTTAGAGAAAGTCACATTATGCCAATTTTTCTAAAAACTCTTCGACCTAGAAACAACACTTTCATAAATAAGTCGAACAGTCAAAAAACTGCTTTTGAATCTCAAAAGTTCGACTTTTCAAAAGCTATGTCAAGCAGGCCTTACAATTGTTCAAATGCTCGGTCATGCTCACGTCCTCTTTGCATTTCATATTGAACAAGTCTTTAATTAAAAAGGGCTTCTTGGATATAGTTTTCTTCTTAAACTTCAACTCAATTTCAATTACAATTCATAAGCATTAGTCTCTTTACTACATGATGAAAAACATTGTTATCCACTCACTTAGTGATAGTTCTGAAGTCTTTTTGTTACGAGTAGACCATTTCTTGTCTGAAATGCCTTTCAATTTAGCCTATTACCCTAGATCATGAAAAATCCTTACAATTTAAGATCATGAATAATGCTTTCTTGCCAGATGAATTTACCACCTTGGATGACATGTATTGATGACAGTGAATGATTGATGAAAAAACTATTTGTTATTTTAAATTAGCCAATAATAAACTGTCATGTGTCATTATATCAACCAAGATGGTAAGATTTTTTGACAATGTAGCAAGGTTGTAAGATCATTTCCCTTCTAGGCTCCCTAGGAACCCAATTATAATTGGTGGGACTTATCTACCTTGATACCACTTATAGGGAATTGGGTTCCATACCACAAATTTAACCTAACATTCACTAAACATATGTTTAGATAGCTTACTTTTCTTACTTGTAAATCAAAAAATGTTAAAACTTTATAAAGCAACTTTTACATTAGTGTCAAAATAAGTGACGTCATCAATAAAGTCCTTGTTTGGTTAAGATAAAAATCGAATTTGTAATAGAATTTGATAAAAGTTGATGGACTGTGTAGTTATAATTAATTGGTGGCTTTTATTTAGATTTTAATTCAAATTTTAAGCTCGTCTAAATAGGGGCAAAGTAAATTTATTATATTACAATTTTCAGATTATCATATTTATCTTATTATGAATTTGTGACGTTGAATAATATTGTGGCAATCTTTTAATCAACTTCTACAAGTATTACAAGAGAATGATTGACCTTTTCTTTGAGCTGGGTAACTATTATGCGTGTGATTGTGTGTTTTCTTTGAGGGAAATGAACCCCATATATAAGCTATGGTGATTTTTATTTTTTACTTTGGTCACTGGTGTCGTGCGGCGGTGGCTCTATCAGGTTGTCATCGGTCGATGAAGGTTGTTGCGGTGGTGTGATGGTGGCCTATATCGAATCCCCCTCCTATTGGTGGATGGGGGTGGCATCGCAGACATTGGGGAACAAACCAACTTGGGGCAATGATGACTATTTAACTTGAAATAATTACTTCATCACGTTCCCCATTAATTGTGTCCTACATCCCTACCTTAGCTCGACTTCCTTATCTTACCCCCAACAATTCGAAGCCATACTCGTATAAGTTTTCTTGGTGCACGCACTTACTTTGAGTTGGGATGGCAACATAGTTGTATTCAAATTATGTCGAGGAACCAATCCCAACAATTAGTATCGAATAACTCCAAAATGAAACTATAATTTTGCTTCATGATTAGGAATGAATAATTCAATAAGAACCATCGAGTTTTGGATCTAATAATATGCAACATTATTCTCTCACTCACGACTTCGTCTAAACAAATTAAAATGCTCGTCACACGCAGCACCTCTGCTCATGCCGTTTCTTCTAGTTTCTCTTCCTTATCCATTCGACAACGACCTCACCACCGCGGCAGCCTTTTCTCCTCTCTATCTATGTGCATTCCGTCTTGCAACACCAGAACATTCAGCACATGCGGGCGAGCAAACTCGCCACCTGCTCCTTTTTTTTTTTTTCTTTTTTCATCTCTTTTGCCGCGTGCATCTGATCTCAAGGTGCATGATTATTCATAGGATTTAAACACCTACCCACCGAGGAAAGTTGTCTTTTTCTCCATATTTTATGACCTTTTCTTACTCTTCACTGTGCCAAAATCTGATGCTGATGAAAACAATTTCAATACCAAGGAAAATAATTCTCCATGAAAATAAGACATGTTTGCTGATTCTCCAAGGATTCCGTGTGGATCCCTGCTTGAAAGCTTCTATCACTAGATCGTCGGTAGATGTGACTTAAGAAAGTTAATAAAAATTGGCAAAAATAATGTTTTTGACATTTCGTGGGCAATCATTTTGAAAGTGATCTGTCAATTCAAAGTTAGCTGTCATGAGAATTGTTCACAAGCTGCAAAAACGTCCATTTTTGTTGGCTTCAAGTTGTCATTTGTTCGATACGGACATACAAACAATGAAACAAATGGAGACATAAATGAACATACGACACGACGATGAATCCTACCACAACTCCAATCGACCCGAATCAACCTGTAAAATTTTCTAAATGTGAGTATTTTTAAAAACACCCAGTAAGATACGTGCAGTTTTCATACACAATTATATACAATAAAATAACACTTCATACCACTATTCTCTTATGGAGTATATCGGTGACCAAGCGACACACCCATCTTAAGTCATCTTAAATCTCGTAGGATTTCTTATCTCTTAATAAAGAATTCGAAGGCCCATTGGCAATTTATGCATAAATTACTGAAAATAAAAGTATAAGGAAACCAAACAACTTGCACATAAGTATCTTACCTTGATTGATCAAACGAGCTCTTGATAATAAAAAATGTACTTAGAATTTACAGCTCTTTATATGAAAGCTGCTGCGTAAAATTCTGTGGTAGTGAATTGCGGGACATTGGCACACTATTTATAATTGAAAAATATAGTGTTTGTGTCATAGTAAAATTGGGATAGAAAATTATATTTATCACATTTGATAAAAATTGAAATTCTTTTAAACAAATCAAAAGGTGACATGTGTACAAAATATTTATCACAAAAAAAAGTGGTTTCAACTTGACTTTAAATAGAATTCTAAAAAACATAAATTAATAATAATACTTATTCCCACATCCATTCACACGTGACTATCCATAAAATTCAAAATTTAATAAAATAACTTAACTAAATTACAATTTGATGCAAAATCTTTCAACTTCGATAACTTGTGTCTCGCTTATCCCAGTTAACTTTTCTTGAGTCTAATTTACATGATTAAAAATGAGCTATCCAACAACACCCATATTGATATATTTTTAGTCACTATAACAATATTTAAAAAAATGTAGCCCAAAATCAAAGTTAATATATATATTACTTTAATCCCTCAATTTTTCAAAATAATAAAAATTTAATATATAGAACAAATAAATTTTTATTTTAAAATTTTCGGGGTGTTACAATCTTCCCTCAAAAAAATTCCATACTCGTAATTACCTCAACTACTTGAAAAGTTCTAAATACTTGACAATTGATCTAATATATCATAATATAAATCAAGAAAACTCATAATCATGATAAAAGAACGACCTTCCATTTCATA
>CAIGRS010003927.1:0-17703 GCA_903798395.1 Fraxinus floribunda
TTTTTTTTTTTTTTTCACTCGATTTTGGATTGTAGAAGCTAAGTGAATCAGTGGATCATCGGCAGCGAGCATCGATTGATTTCTTTGTCTTTTTAGTTAATTTTTGATCTGCTATGAATGAATTGCAGACACAAATCTTGTAAGCATTGAAGAATTAACGGGATTTGAATAACGGCTTCTGATTGACGAGAGATGGCGGAGAGTTGGCGTTACGCGCTCAATGCTCAATTAGGTGATTCTTCTTTCATATAAGCTGTTTATTACTTACTTTTTTTTTTCTTTTTTTAATTCCGTTAAATTTTCTTTTCTTGATTTTTTTTCCCTGGCTGAATTGAGCTTAAAATCTTAACAAATCAGTATATATATGTTCTTTTCAAAGTTATTTATATCTAAGTCTATATAAAGGTACGTAGACACATGTGGTCTTTGTAAATTCTCAAGCTCAAGGACTATGCTTGACGTGAAAGTATTTGTTAAAGGGCACATCCTCATCATCTATTTTTATTGAATAGTAATCAGGTGCGAAAATAATTAGCATAATACAAAAACAATAATAAGAGGAAATTTCAGAAAAGTGCAGTTTTAGAGTGAGAAAGGGGAAATTTCCGAAAAGTCCAGTCTGTTAGAAAAAATTCCCAAAAGAATAAATCCTAGTGAAAAAATGAAAATGTATTTTTGAGGGGTTTTTTTTTTTATTTTATTTTTTTATTTGTGAGGAATAAGATTGCGATCCAGGTTTAGTCTGCCACATTCAATTTTATACAATAGCACCCTCCTGAATAGAATCAGAAAATATTCCGTGGTGAGTAAAAGAGTTCTTTCATGAATCAGTCTGTCAAAATTAACCCTTTTAAGTTAGTTATAATATTTACATCATTAGCAAAACTTATTATTTGTTTTCATTCTTCACTTCCCAACACACCTGAAGCAGTTCTCTTTGTAGCTCACTTGCTACACTTGTTTTAGATCATTATTTTGTGATAAAAACAGTTCTTAATTTTTCAATGGCCTCATGTTAGATGTCAATTTCCCTGTCTAACTCGAGCTCCACTTTATGTATATTGTAGCACTACATAGCTAGACACCACTATTGAACAAAGCATTCTTAAAATGCCTTCAGTATTTGCTTGCTTCCGTAGGGAGAGCTAGAAAAGAGTGAATCTTTTTCAAAATCATCATATTGAGGATGAAACGTTTGAGGGATATAAAGAATTGCATGATAATTGGAAACAGTTAATAGATAGGGCTAAAAACCTGAACTCTCTGAGTACTGTTTTTGTTGTGTATCATAAGGGAGTAAGGATTTACCTTTAAAATGGATAAACTGTGTAAGTTGTAAAATGATGCCTTCTACAGTCTTTGCTTCTTGAAATTCTCTCTCTGCAAGAAAACTTATATGTCTTTATCAATTAACTAAGTTGCTAGTTTAATGCAGATATTGATCAGATACTTCTGGAAGCACAGCATCGGTGGCTGCGGCCTGCTGAGATTTGTGAAATTCTTCGAAATTACAAAAAATTTTGCCTTTCTTCAGAGCCTCCTAATAGACCCCCAAGTAAGATTTTAATGACCCTGTTAACTTAATAGTGGTCAGTTTGAGACGACTTGTCTGAGTTGTCTCAGCCGATAAACATGGTTAACACACAGACACATGCAATGATACGTCCCTTTTGCCTTTTGTACTTGTAACTTTTAATTGTCACGTATGCTATATACTTGTGCCAGTTCTTTTTAATTCCAGTAGTTAGTAGGATACTTAATTTTGAAGGTTGATTGGATTCAAATTAATTGACGTTCTGGCCTTTTATTCACGAACCCATGATCTAATTATTTTATTTTGTATGACATGAAAATATGGTGTTGGGTAGATTTGCAATGAAATTATCATACATGATGAAATTTAAAGTAAAAAATTGAAAGACCGTTAATTCAATTTATTCAATATCGCATTTTTCTGTACAGCTTTGTCAATATCTGCTCATACTTTAGTAGGTGTAGTGGTTCTCTTCTTATTTGTTCTCTTTACAGTGTTGTCATATATTGAGTAACTAGATTCAATACCTCTTTTCTGTCAGATGCACCTCTCTGTCTTCTGTTTGTGTTTGTATACGACCAGTGGATATATAACTGCAAAACATTGTTGAAAGATGTCAGTCTTCATCCAGTCCTGTATATGTTTTTCTTCAAATGAGAAAAAAGGCTTCATGACAACTTTTTCTTTCTAGTTGATTCTGATTTTATTACATTTTATTCTGATATCATGTACCATTCAGGTGGTTCGCTCTTTCTTTTCGACCGAAAAGTGCTGAGATACTTCCGAAAAGATGGCCATAACTGGAGGAAGAAGAGAGATGGAAAAACAGTGAAGGAGGCTCATGAAAGGCTCAAGGTAGGTGCCAACTGATGTTGCCTTGTTTATGATCTTTCATTTTACTGGTAAGAACCTAAAAAGTTTCTTTAGAAGTGATGACTTTTCTAACTATACAGATAAAACTGTTTTAAAAACTAGAAGCTAAATCAGATATAACAAGTCATTCTTCTTGTAAATTGTGTTGATGCTTCCAAAATGATATATCTAGAAGCATATATCTTTTCAGGCTGGAAGTGTTGATGTATTACATTGCTACTATGCCCATGGGGAAGAGGACCAAAATTTTCAAAGGCGCAGCTATTGGATGCTTGAAGAGTACGTCTGGTTTTATTAAGTTTCTTAATGTGAAAAAATCACTACTATCAATTTGTGACTATCAGAGTTGATAATTTTGTTCTGGAGAGAAACACATAACAAATCAACTAATCAAGTAATTCTTCTGCTTCTCATCATCATGCTTTCCTGATCTTGATCTCCCGCTTTCCTGATCTCGATATTTCAGTCAAGAGACTGCTGAACATCCAATGATTAGAACTTGTCCAACTTTCTAAAGTTGTCAGTTCAATTAGTTTTGCAATTTTCTGCCATTTATTAAATCATTGATGCGTAAAATAATTTAAGTGTTGACTGGGGGAAATTGTTTAATCCTCTATGGTTAAAATTTCTCCAAATAAATATGTCCACAGGTACTGACTTCTTTTCTTTATCTTGTGGATGGACTAAAATCAACAGCTGATCTACCATTTATTGTAGCTTATTGATATTGGAATCTTTATTTTACTGTATTTTCCTTATTTTGAAAATTCTCTTTGTTTTTGTTGTTTTCCAATTTAACGATCCATAGTTGATTAGTTTATTTCTTTTGTTCTTGTACTTTATGGCCTATATAAATGAGCTATTATCTAGGATATCAGTACTGTTGATGTACTGTCAATTAAATTGATATATTTTTCTCTTCAGATTGATTGTAGTAGTAGTTTGATTTGGATTAGATTTTATTCCAAATCAATTGACTTTACTGCCAAAATTAAATCTAGTAACGTTCTCAAAGTAGGATGAATCATTAAGATGGTTGAACAGACCATACTGTAGAAATTGCAGAGGGACGCTGTTGAAGGGCTCTTGGACCTCTGATACATGAAACTCTTCGTGTTTTGCATCCAATTTTGGCTTTCTGTAATTCCAGCAAAAAACATAGGTGTAAATTTTCGGAAGGAGTTATTTGGAATTAGTTCATACTTGGTATACCTTATGCCACTACGTCACTGTGAGAGCAGGCTGTTAGAGTACTATATTTTTGTGTCGTTTCTACCAGGTTGAAATACTGCAATCTTGTAACTCGGTGGAGGAGAATTTTAATTAATGGAAGGAAACTATGAAGCAAATAAGGATTTAGACAGAAGAATATTAATTATTGGTTTTACTAATTATAATTATAGTTCATTAAATATTAGAATTTCATGCAAAATAATTCATTATTTTAGGAATCCTTGGCCAATTTACTTATTCCAAATTTAGGACCCCTTGTAAATTAGGTTAGTCATTTCTTTGAAGACTCTTTGTAAGGCCTATATAAACACGGCTTCGCTGAGATTTTTATTACTTTTAATGTACTTATAATCTAATTGATATTTATTTCAATAACTACATTAACTAGGAATATTTTAGTTTAGCACAGCTCTTGTTCTAAGTTTGTGTTTCTAAAAAAAATAATCACACATTCACAACTATCACCCACTTATTATTTTCATATTTCATGGGATTCAATACTTTTCAATATAATCTTATTATAATTTCTAGGAGTGTAAGTGGTTCGGTTTGGCTAATTTTTAATAGATTTTCAAACCAAACCCTTTTAAATGGTGTGAGAAAAATCCAAAAACCAAACAATTTAAATCGGTTTGAGATTTTCTCAAACCTAAACCTATTGATTTGGTCTGATTTTAACTTGCAGTTTTTCAGTTCACTTTATCATCACTAGTTCAATGATCATAAAAAGTATTTTCATACTTTTTGGTGCTAGAAAAGAAAACTATACATATCAAATTGTTAATTTAAATATTAACAAAATCAAAGAAAAGTCTCAACAACAAGTTTATGAAATTAGGATAATTAACTAATTATTGTTATTTGGTAGTGGGCAATTGACCAAATTACCCATTTTTGTATTATAATTTAATGGTTTTATGTTATTTTGGGGGTTAGATTGTAATTTATTGGCATAAATTTAAATTTTTTATTTTTAAACAGTCTGGTTTGGTTTCAAACTGTTGTTAAAATTTTGTAACCTAAACCAAACCATTTTAGAGGAGTTTGGCTTATTTCAAAACCATTTCGCTAATGGTCCACGTGGCACCAAGCCGACAATTTCCGTTTGGTTTGCCTGTTTGACGGTTTTTGCTTACAATCCTAATAATTTCTCTTAAACAAGCACTAAGTTAGGGATTGTTGATCACACGTGCATTTGCTTACCTACACATGCATAATATGTTAAATTTGTCTGGCAACTGGATGTAGTGAAGTACTATAATTGCGCTGTCTACTAGATTAGGACAATGTAGAAAGTGGCCTTATAGGATCATAGTACTTGGGTTCAAATTTTCACCACTTCTACTCATTTCTTCTTATTTGGAGGAGTCTGAGTTCTTTTAATCGCTGTTTCTGCTTCTGCTTCAGGGAGTTGTCTCACATAGTTCTTGTTCACTACCGGGAGGTAAAGGTAATGATCCTTTCTGCCTCATCAGATCAGCCTGTTATATTAAAGAGCTTTTTTTAGCACATCTTAAAAGTTGATCTTTATGCAATCACCTCTTGCCTTAAAGTGCAAGAAAGTTAATATATCCTCAAAATCTCTACTTTGAACTAATTTTTGTGAATCTTATAATCTAAAAAATGATGTTGTTTAAACCATACTTATGGCGAACTCTAATTTGGTTTTGTGAAGGCATTCATGGCCTTGACTTGAACCTGGGTCTTCATGTACATATCTTTGTCAGAATATTAGTATATGGCGTCCTTGGTATTTTTGGGCAGCTGCAATGTTTATAAACATCCTGTAATATTTGTTTCCTTGCAGGGAAACAGAACAAATTTCAGTCGCATTAGGGAGTCTGAAGTTATTCCTGATTACCAAAAAACAAGAGAAGATATACCCAATTCTGAGGTGGACATTTCTGTATCTTCAGAGTACCAACAATATAGCAATAAAGGAACCTCGCAAGTTACGGATTCAGCTAGCCTTAACAGCCCTCAGGCTTCAGAATTTGAAGATGCTGAATCAGGTTTCCTTGCTGTGCATTTATCTCTTTTAAACAGTCCAATGTTACAATCCATGAAGCTGCATTGAAGATTTCACTGTTCTTTTTCATTCTCTGTAATGAGTTTCTATCAGAAATAATTTATTTTCATTGTCATCACTAAAAAAAATTGTATCTGCAGTGTATTGTCATCAACAAAGTCCTGGATTCCAGTCTTTTGACAAGGTACAGCAACCTGTGGTACAGAAGATGAGAGATGGTTCAATTCCTTATCGTGATGTCCCTATATCAGGTATTGTATCATCATCCTTTTTTCCATCGTAGTGTCTATTCCTTTGATCTTAATTAATCTTTGGATGATTCCACTTTCATGGTTCTGTACCCATATCATTTTTTACGCATTAGTTCAAAAATTTTACATAGCGAAAGATGTAGTGGTGGATATCAAACTTAGTACCAAAAATGCATTCATATAGTTGACTCCCAAGTGTATTGGGATTGCAACTTTTTTAGTTGAAAAAAAAAAAAAAAAAGGAGTATATAAGTTATATTACTGTGAGTTTGCAAATGAATAAATAAAAAATTAATGCCCATGTATATAAAGCATCTATTTGACTGTGATAGTAAAAGTAAGACATTCATCCAATTATGACGGCGGACTATTATGTTTGTACTTTTACATTATCAAAATGATTTTATATTGGTAATGATTCAGTATTTCTGCAGATAATTATCAAGGCCAATTCTCAGCTAGTACCGGTGCAAGTTTTGAATCAATTACTCAAATGGAAAATAATAAAAACTCCATGGATAATGGTTTGACGTATGAACTCTGCCATGACCTTGATAACCAAGTTTGGGAAAATGTTGTGGAATGCAGTAGTGATGGCTACCAAGCTCTCAATTTTCAGCCGGCCCAAAGTTTGATGGGCATTATGCTTGGACAAGAAAATGAATTGCTTGGGCAAGTTGTTTCTGGTGCCATTGGTAACGGGCAGGAGGAGTTTGGAAGCCATTCCAATGGCTTGGAAGAGTGGCAGGTACAGATTGACATTACTGTCACATTTTCTATACACCATAACTGATAGCATAGCCAGCAGGTGTAAACATTATAGCTTCAGGAGACTAGATCGCTCTATCCACTGGCTTTGACATGGAGGTTTTTGATGTTGGAACTTGGAATGACCTAGGGGTTCTATAGGTTTATTGGTAGGATGGATTTAATAGGTTTATCTTGCTAAGATGGTTCCAAAATATGGTAGCTTTTTCTGTGGGCTTTAGAAGTTTAAAGTCATGTTTAAATACTTATTTTCCTGAAGAAATAGTTGAAGCACTAGATCTGAAGGAAACTTTTTTACTATGATATTTTAGTTTTTCGAAGTTGTCTCAGCAATTTTCTCACTATCTAGTCGAAGTTTTTCAATTTAGTTCAAACATTGCTTTAATCATAAAATCTGGTAGTTTTCAGTTATTTGATTAATTGCAGCTGGAAAGACTTGTAGTTTTCCATGTCAATCAATAATGAAGTGATATATCATGTTGTGAAGTCAAGCTTCTCTACATCTTATACACAAAGTTCAAAACAGTTTCTTTCCTTCCTTTTTCCTTGATGTTGAAATTAATCAGACTTCTGAATATGATTTTGTACATGTATTGAAGTGGTCCATGGATCAGAAGTTGCCTGAGAATTCTAGATACGATCCATACAGTGAGATTCATAATGTTAATAATGAGGAGCTGTACGACACCATTGGTTCTTGCAATACACAACGAGCCAATCAAAGTAAACACCCAATGCATACTGATTATCAAAAGCAGGATGTGTATGCTGAACTAGGAAGTGACCTAAAATCAGAGTCTAATGGCCACCTGAATGTGGAGGACAATGCCAATTACCCAGCCTTGAGACAACCTTACTTAGACGGTCTTCTAAAAGAAGGCCTGAAAAAGCTTGACAGCTTTGACCGTTGGATGAGTAAAGAACTCGGAGATGTTACCGAGTCACATAAGCAACCTGGTTCTGGGGCCTACTGGGAGACAGTTGGAATTGAAGATGGAGGTGATGATTCTGGTATTTCTGCTCAAGTGCCATTGGACAACTATATACTTGGCCCCTGTCTCTCCCAAGACCAGCTCTTTAGCATAGATGAGTTCTCACCGAACTGGGCGTATGCTGGGTCAGAAATTAAGGTATATTATATCAAATGCTCTAGTCTAAGACTGATTCAGTTGCTCATGTTTATGAGCTCTTACTGCACTTTTACTTCGCAATATAAGAAGGTATTATATTCTTTCTTGTGTTTCATGATCAGGTGGTTATTATGGGAAAATTCTTGAGTCATAAAGAGGTGGAGAAGTATAAATGGGCCTGCATGTTTGGTGAACTGGAAGTTCCAGTAGAGATTATAGCAGATGGCGTTCTTTGCTGCCGCATACTCTCAAAAAAGACTGGAAGGGTTCCGTTTTATGTGACATGTTCTAATAGGCTAGCATGCAGCGAAGTACGGGAATTTGAATTCCGGACTACTGATGTTCGAGACGTAGATATTGCAGATGCAGAAAGCATCATCTCTGGTGAAACTGTTCTTCATACGAGATTTGGGCAATTATTGTCTGTTGGATCTGTCCAAACTTCTATCCAGAAGGGGGCAGCAGAAAATGATTTGTGCTGTAAAATCAGTTCATTGCTGAAAGATGACACTGAGTGGGAACAAATGTTAAATCTCACTATGCAGGATGAATTTTCAGCGGACAGGGTACAAGACCGTCTATTGCAAAAGCTTTTAAAGGAGAAGTTGTATTACTGGCTTCTCCAGAAGGTTGCTGAAGGTGGCAAAGGCCCTAATATTTTAGATGAGGAGGGTCAAGGTGTGCTGCATTTTGCAGCAGCTCTAGGTTACGACTGGGCCATACAACCGACGATAGCTGCAGGTGTTAGTGTCAATTTTCGGGATGCAAATGGATGGACTGCACTTCACTGGGCAGCATATTATGGCAGGTAGAGTCATGAGATTTTTGCTTTAATTAGTGTTTTACATGGGGTTCCTTGCTTCCATAACATTTTTTTTGTCTCTTTCGACATGTGTGCTTATTTTATATAAATTATGTTGTGTGCATGTATAAAATCGAGTGTTCTTATTATAAATGTTTAAAAGGTCATAATGTTCATGTTTGGCAAGTATAAAACAGTTCTGAGGTTTTCTTTCTTCTAATTTTAATCCTTGATATTTTAGCGCCACTTATATCTGTTGACTTATCTTATCTTTGTCTTTTGCCCCGGGGTCTTGTTGCTCCAACAATTTCAATATTAGAGAGCGCATGGTGGCTTTCCTTGTCTCTATAGGTGCAGTTACGGGAGCATTGACGGACCCCACCCCCAAATATCCTTCCGGAAGAACTCCTGCAGACTTGGCATCCTGCAACGAACACAAAGGAATTGCTGGTTATCTTGCAGAGTCTGCCTTGAGAGACCACCTTTTTTCACTTACATTGAAGGAATCAAAGGAGGGTGATAATGAAGAAAAAGCTGTAGTAACAGTTTCCGAGCACACTTCAACTTTAGTTGGTTATGATGACTTGCCCCATGGCCTGTCATTGAAGGAGTCGTTGGCTGCCGTTCGTAATGCAACTCAAGCTGCAGCTCGCATTCATCAAGTCTTCAGAGTACAATCATTTCAGAGAAAACAGATTAAAGAGTATGGGCGTGGTGAATTTGGAATGTCGGATGAGCGTGTGCTTTCACTTCTAGCTGTAAAGGGCAAGAAAACAGGGCGGCATGAGGAACCAATGCATGCTGCTGCAATATCGATACAAAATAAATTCCGCAGCTGGAAAGGCAGAAAGGAGTATTTGTTAATTCGACAGCGAATTATTAAAATTCAGGTCAATGCCCTGTCTCGTATGTTATCAAGAAGAACGTGTTTATATATCTTATATATTTCGGTTGTTTATTCTCCATAATGTTTTCAATTCCCAAATTCTGAATTTTGGCTTTCCTGATAAAAGGCCCATGTGAGAGGACACCAGGTGCGGAAAAACTACAGAAAAATAATCTGGTCGGTAGGAATATTGGATAAGGTCATTTTGCGATGGCGAAGGAAAGGAAGAGGATTGAGTTCATTTAAACCTGAAGCACTTGCTTCAGGTACTAGCATGCAAGTAACAGAACCAAAGGAGGACGAGTATGATTTCTTAAAAGAAGGTAGAAAGCAAACAGAGGAAAGATTGCAGAAGGCCCTTGCTAGAGTGAAATCCATGGTTCAGTACCCAGAGGCTCGAGATCAATACCACAGATTGCTCAGTGTTGTCTCAGAAATGCAGGAAACGAAGGTAGACCTATTTTATAAATTATCAGTTCTCAATGAGCATCTTCTTTTTCTGAAAGTAATAATAACTCTTGCATCCTTGTTTGGAAACTTTAGATAAATCATTTTATTGGAGTTTATTTTACAATTGACAATACTTTAGGGTTTAAGATGGATAAAATTTAAACTTGGGGATTTAGTTTTGAAGTATGAATTTATGGAACAAGATGAAAATTAAATTAGTTGACTTATAGTTGCTAGTTTTCACTAGATTGGAAGAAGGAATTGCTTTTATGTTTGGGATGAAGGTAATTGTGATAATCAAAGATTAGTGAAAGGGCTAGAAAGTAGAATTAGCTCTAATAGCAATTGTCACAACCCGTCCCAAATCACCCTAGTAGACCCGAAACGTGACGTGGAATTTTGTGAAACCATCCATATGGTGATGAAAATTTGAACATAGGGTGTTACATTACTTTGACCGTGATACTTGACTGCCCTTCATGTGCAAGCGATATGTGGACTGTACATGGGGGTTTACTTGATGCAGCAAAACATAACATTTGAGATATGGCATTGGCTGATAAAATGGTGCACTTAGGGGCCACACTACACTTTACATTCCTGACGTCTTTTTTCTGATTCCATTGGCCCTGTTCATGCAAAATTGGTACTACTTGGTTGAACAAGTTACTACTACATGAGTCTAGTTTTCTTTTTCCAGTATCCCTTAAACACACTACTCCTCGTAAGAGTGGCACCTCCAAATCTCCATATCTGGTGAACCCCCCCCCCCCCCAACCCACCCCCACTATCTGGTATTTTAGATATTTTTAAAGGGTTGTGCTACTTGTACCTAACCTTTTACTTAATGGATTACATAATTGGCACGTGGCGGCCCCCTAATGGTGGGGTGCCTGGGCCCACTGACACCCCACCAATAGGGGGCCGCCACGTGCCAATTATGTAATCCATTAGGTAGAAGGTTAGGTACAAGTAGAATTTTCCATTTTTAAATACCCCTCATCAAGGTTGTGACGTCACCACCTGTAGCTAAAGACTGCCCTAGAGGGTATCGGGTGAACCACTTGACCTCAATGCTGGGAAATTGACTGCCTTGCACTCATAAGTACTACCCATGAGCACGCATTGATGAGGGTTTCTTCTCAGCAACAATTATCTTATGAAATCCGAATAATTGTGATATTTATGGTCATGCTTTGAGAATAATCACTTTTAACATTTGACCAAAATTATGTCTTGACATTTTGCACTGTTAGCTTAACGACCAACTATTTTGTTAAAAATAGAATTTTTACTGCTGCTCAATGTATATGTGAAACTTGATTTGATCTTCTTGATTTTCTCTGCAGGCCAAGTATGATAGGGTCTTGAACAATCCAGATGTCGATTTTGATGATGATCTAATCGAACTTCAAGCTTTGTTAGAGGACGATACCTTCATGCCTACAGCAACTTAAATTTAACTATATCATATACTATGTAAAACCACACCTAGCTTACTTAGTTTACTGGTACAATTTTCTGATTAGGTTGCACAGATTCTCTTGTAGATTAGCTTTAGCTGATTGATTTAACCTTAATTTTTGGTCCAGAGCGGCAAGAATTTGATAGTTGGGTTGGTAGTGGGAAAGATTTCTCTGCATGCCTGGTGATCATATAGAAGTGGTAATGCTTATGTAAAATCTTAACCTCTATATGCATTTGAAATGGTTTCTTTGATGTAATACAATTGTCCTACAGTATATTAAATTGGTGTTATCAGGTTGTTTTTAGGAAACCCGAAATGTGATTCTCGTTTTTGTTGTTTTGGTAACATGAAGGTGACTGATAAGCGTGTTTACTTGTTATATCACGTCTTTTTTTCCTTTGTCCTAGTAGTGTCGGCGTCTCTAATGATTTCAAAGATCATAAATGACTATAATAGCACAATTATTAGAACAAAAACTCATGACGTCGCTAGATCAAACCTCTCTGCTAGAAAGGCAGTAGAACTGGTCGCTAGATCAAACCTCTCTGCTAGAAAGGCAGTAGAACTGGTCGAGCGTGACGAATGATTCAAATAAAATTTAGCAATATTGATAATTTATCTTTAATAGTATAATGTCGTGATAATGGACGCATTAAAAATTGGATTTGAGATTGAAACCAGGTTGATTCAAAGGTGTGCACACAATTAGACGTTGAACATGAGCTGTTTTGATAGTGGAAGCAAGTTCATTAGACTGGTATCACATTGACTGCTCTACTCGACAATTCAGACATCCCAATATTTTTATTATTTTTCATGGGTTTCCAGCTTTCTAAGGTTGAAAATATGTCCGTTGGACTATTGTATCAAAGATTCCTGGACTATGTGGTGTACATTTTTATTTTTTTTTCCTGGAGTGGTTACCAATTTCTCTTGCAATAATGTCAAAGTTCTGCCAAATATTGTTGAAACTAGTATATAGCATGTCCGTTGCACGTGATTTTGCAGTTGTATCGTGAATATTTTATATTAGAATTTACAAACCACCAATCTCAAGAAAGAGAGCTGAAAAAAGTGATACGTCCCAAAAATATGCTCGGCTGGTGAGTGAGTTGGAAGAGAATAAAGACTCGTGTCCAGTGAGGAAACAACTCGAATAACCATTTTCGCATTAGCAACCAGCCTTGAAATGTTGCTTAATAGAGTAGAGTACCAAAATTTGGATAAAATAAAAGCAAGAGAGTAAATAATAGACTTAATGTGTTTGATTGATATTATTTTAGAAGAACGTATTTTGGAATAGTAGATTGATGGAGAAGAGTAATGCTACATGTAACCCTTACTCGGGCCCACGCCTCCCCCTCACAATGGGGGGGGGGGGGGCGTCCATTATTTTATTCACCTCGGGCCCCCCACATTGTGAGGAGGGCGGTGGGGTCGGGTAACCCCGGGTGTGAACCCCCGGGTACAAATGGCTTTAGCTGATGGAGAATGTGTAGTTGAAAAAGAAGGAAAATTTAATGATGTGATGGAGAATATTATTTTATTGAAAAATGTGTGGTTGAAAATGAGAATGAGAAATTTAACCGGACTCAAACAGGTTTTTATTTCCTTCATTTTGGATTTGTTTAATCTCATGAAAATTCCGAACTTCCCAAATAGTACAATAGAATGAAAAAAAAAGGGAATATATAATTTTTTAACTTATAATTTTAAAAAAAAAAAAAGTGTTTGTTTTACATTTCATACAAAGTGACTAATAACAAATTTAATTCAGGCAAGTTTTAAAATTTTGATTGACCAAAAGATAACTCTTTTGACAACAAAAATCAATTTATGGGCTAAACCAAATGGGAACCTTCGGAAAGTAAGACGAAGACATGTTAAAAAAAGGTGGTCTTCTATATATTGATACATGGAAAAATGGGTTATGTCAATTTGACATAAAATGGTTGACAAATTGAGTGACATAATGTTAGTTGACAAGTTGTGATTAAATTAAAAAGTTAACTATGTTAAAAACAGTCTAATGATAAAGTGTCTGTCGCAACCATTGTTTCAAAAATTATGTCATTGCAACATAATTCATGACAAATATCCCTTCTTCCCATTTCAATCTTTTCAAGCCTTTCAATGACTCTCCAGAAGATGCTAGATAGAACATTGATGTCAAGTCCCAATATTGAACTTGATGAATTTATCATAGTACCTTCATCCATTTATGCTTTCTCATAATAGCTGAATTTTTTTTTTTTACAATTCCACATATCGGAAATGATATACTTCAAAACAAACTCATGGTCTATGTGTTATTCCATGTAAAACCAATGTTGATGTTATACCCCTGTTTGGACTCCATTAAAATGAGATTTTGGGAAAATATATGTTTTGGAATAGTAATTGTTTGGAGAATATGTGATTGAAAAATTAAAAAAAAATAAATAAGGATTTACGTATAATATTATTTTATGAAAGAATTCGTGATTGAAAATGAATTTTAGAAAAAAATGGAGAATTCTACCTACAAAATTGTAGGCATGTTCAACCAATGTGACTCACATTCTAGTCAATAATACAAGTGGATGTTAAAATTATGAATGACTCATCCCTCAACATTATCAACAATCCAAGTTGAAACATCTTTCCCATCAGTAGCAATTCTTGCATAGAAACCTGTCAATACCCCTTTTTTATTATTTTTTTCTTTTTGGAGTTCAAACCTCTCAAGGTCACTCATTTTAGATTAGGGATAACAATGTGATGGATATGGAATGGATATGTCATTTCTACCTCTGTTTCGTCAGAAATTTTTGTCATCTTGTTTCGTTTCCACACCCAATTTTTTATTTATTTTGTTTGTTTTTATTTTTTTATATTTTTAGTTGGTAAATATTATTACTTATTTTTTTTCAATTCGTTAAGAACAACTAATGTTCTCTTTAAAAATGATGATAAATCTTTTATTTTTGTTTAATAAAAAATTTAAATTTGAAATTAACTTTAAACGAGCACAAGTAGAGGGCTGGAACTATATTTCATGTACCCATCCCTTACCTGATTCGGGACAACGACCAACCACTGCCTCGTCCCCATCCTGAATCATCCTTATCCTAGAGATGATTTCTTTTTACTCTTCCACCTGAATCACGATTACTGTGTGCTAAATATACCCATGGATATGGAAGTACTTACTAAAACATAAAACCATTTAATGAACATACTCGTTTCCTTCGGGCATCTGATATACTTGATGAAATTGAGAAACCATAGTTGATGCCAAAAATAAATGAACAATAAAATAAAAGGTAAAGGATACGTTGCCCAAAAATATGGTATTAGAGCTCGTGGTATAAACAATAGTTATGAGGGAACAATTCATAAGTAACCTTAAAAATATTACTAATTTCATACTTACTTTTAAAATTTTTTATTTTAATTGTTTTACAATAAAATTTGTAACACATTGTTACACTCTGTAAAATTATGTTACATAGTGTGTTATATTTAATAAAATTATGTTACACATCTTTCACGATCCTATTTCTATCGCCGTCATCTTGTCGAAACTTGAGCTCGAGCAAAAAAGATTCGAGCCGAGCCAAGCAAAAGCTCGGCCAAGAAATTGAGGATCAACTCGAGCTTTCAGCTCGAGCCTTAGTGAGCTGAGTTCTTTCTTTCTTTCTTTCTTGTCAAAGCTGCATGCAGGCTTGTTTCATTTTTTCCCTTCCTATATAAGCTATAACTGTTGTTTTCAGTTTTTTAAAACCGTAACACTGGTCGACTTGAGCTCGAGCCTTTTCCTCAAAATGGGGCTCGATAGTTCTGAGCCTGAGCTGAGTCATAGGCGCTCGAACCGGTGAGCCATTTTGCCATTTCTACCGTCATCACTTGTAACATAGTGTGTTACACATATTTTGTCACCTATTTTCACTTTCGACGTGATGCCACCACAAGTATTGTTACACCAACTATGTCGATCTCACCACTTGTAAAACTCAATATTATAGCATCATTGTAGACACCACCACAACCACTTGTAAAACCCATTGGTACATCACCATCACATCTACAACATACATCTCTCTCACACATAATCACCCAAAATAACAAGAAGATGGAAGTATGTACAGAATTCTAGAACAATACATTACTCTTTAGAATTATAGACAGTTAATCTAGACCGTTGGATAGGATTAATCTCCACTATAAATTCTAACAATATTTAAGTATAAAAAGTGTCGATACGATCATTTGTGGGCATCTAAGAGATAGCATTCAAGTAAGAGTGACGAAGACTTTTGACAAGACACTAAAGATTTGTGAATACAAGTTTACTAAAAATATTTCGTATAATTTACAAAAAACATTCATATCGTTTGTCTTCATTGTGTAAGTTGTCTTTGTCGTTTCACTTTTTAGCAATTGGATCCTTCTATCGATTATTTTTCTTGCGCAAAAGGTCCTTTCTATCACATTGCATCCATTTCTTCTATTAAATAGACACGTGATCTGCAAATGACATGAAAAAGACAATCTGCGTCAAGTTTCTCAAGGCAAAAGAAAAGAGTAAAAATAGAAAACAAAAACAAAAAATAAAAAGAGTTTCATCCTTAGATCAATATCTTTCCTAAACCCCATCGATGGTCATTCCTTTCCACCACCATCACTACCACAAACCTACTCGTCTATTGCCCCAGTTGTTGATGCTGGTGGCATGTTTAATTGTAAGAGCACTGCAAATTATCAACTAAATTGTATTGTGTGGATGCTTCCGAGAAATCAACACCATTCTTAATATTGTCAAGAATCTAATCGAGTTCCAACAAAGAAACAATAATTGATGTAGCCATCCTTACTATGTGGGAATAACAAATTCAAAAAGTTGTATCGAAATCATTGATGAGGTCATTGCAGGAGATGTCCTCACAAGCATCCAACTAGTCGGAGGGTCTTACATTAGAAATTAGAAGATCAACATTACCTGAAATCCTACACTCTTCATTCATTTCTTGCAACGACTTTAATTTAGTTGAACAACAATAATAAAAGAACATTAAAGTGAAATCAATACAACTTTTTTTTCCGTTTAATTCAATACTTATGCAACAAAGAACTGAATGAAAATACAGTACCAAAATTCCAAAAAAAAAAAAGAAAAGAAAAGAAAGGATTAGAAGTTTAAAACAATTTTATATTTTGGAATTTTTGTTTAAAACATCTAGTCAATAATAATGTTTAGTAAAAATGCCTCTACTCAATACTTTTACTACCATGTTCATGATATGGTTTTACTGTAGTATGTTATTCATGCATCTATATATGCATACCACTAATCTATGGTCTATGCTTACGAGTGACAAACATTGG
Organism: Fraxinus floribunda; assembly: GCA_903798395.1. NCBI lineage: Eukaryota > Viridiplantae > Streptophyta > Magnoliopsida > Lamiales > Oleaceae > Fraxinus > Fraxinus floribunda. The sequence continues at coordinate 16,792 of CAIGRS010003927.1, forward strand.
TCAACTAGCCTTTAGTATATTTTATTATATGTTAAAAGTCTTAAATACCCTTTACTTGAAATTTCTAAAATGTCCAATTTAAAACCAAAATTTATCAAATCCTCCCAAACATAAATCCTCCTAAACCTCTTTATTCTCACGTTTCCAAACCTATTTTCCAGTGTTCTAAAAAGCGCGCCAAAAAAACTAAAACCAAAATTTATCAAATCCTCCCAAACATAAATCCTCCTAAACGCCTTTATTCTCACGTTTCCAAACCTATTTTTCAGTGTTCTAAAAAGCGCGCCTAAAGAACTAAAACCAAAATTTATCAAATCCTCCCAAACATAAATCCTCCTAAACCCCTTTATTCTCATGTTTCCAAACCTATTTTTCAATGTTCTAAAAAGTGCGCCTAGGCACGAAGCGTGATGAAAACGCTTCGCTTGAGCATAAGCGGAAATTAAGCGATCAACGACAATGTTAACCGTTTAATGCGCGCCCAAACGTTCCTAGGCGGCCTAGGCGTTTCTAGGCGCGCCTTCGTGCCTCTATCTCAGACCCATATTTTAAGGGGCTCAACTCCTTCCCATTTTTTTAAAAATAAAACCCACAGCTCAAACTCAGTAGTCCACTATCCCTTCAAATTTCAAAAATTTCAGACTTCAGAGAACTAAGAAGACGAAAGAACGGAGAAAAAAAAAGACAGAATAATAGCGAAAGCCTCTCAATTTCTCCGCACCCCGCACTGATTTGGGTATCGGGTATGTATAACATTATGATGTTATTGTGCTTTACATTGTATTTGTAATTTTGGGCATGTGATTCTCGGTATTTTGTGGATTCTCAGTAAATTTTGCTTACAATTCTTCTTCTTCTTTGTAGTTTTTTCTCAATCAATCAAATGTTTTGAAATTTGGATAATAAATATAT
>CAIGRS010003933.1:0-13405 GCA_903798395.1 Fraxinus floribunda
TTCGGTTTGAGTCTCTTCGTACAACTATTTGTATTTATGTTCCTCACTTATTGAGGTTATTTGATGCATGCGATTATGCTACTACTGATTGTTATTATGATATGCATGCATCATATTTATATACTTGTTCTCATGCATTTTATTTTTTACTTTGTATTTTGATTGAATGTTCATTCATATAGTTTATCAAAAAAAAAAAAGAGTTTGATATGAAAATTTGTTGTACATCATGTTGTATGGTACACTTGATTTTGTTGGTATTAATCAAGCATGAGTTTATTTGATAGGCTATAACATAATTTTCATTGCTAGCTTAGGATGCTTGTGGAGTATTTAATATAAATCTCTTTGTATATCATCTACACTGTATATACTTTGACCTTGTTAGTGGGACTCTACCACGTGTGTGAGATTTGTGATGGCAGTCACTTGTTAATAGGGTGACGTTGAACATGGATTGACCATTTTTATTAGACATAAGCTTGATATTACCCCTGCATGTTTAATGTATGATTGAAAAATGATAATTTAAAGGGGCTTAATATCTTAATGCTACTTTTTGAAGCCTACTTGACTCGAGTGATTAAGCCTGTGGGGTTTTTCATAACCTGGTGCCTATGGTCATCTGACTTGGGTTAACCGACCTAAAACTCATTACAGGGGGTCATGTTAGTCGTTTAATAGAAAGCAGTCTGCACTTAAGATTAAAAAATATATTTGAGCATTCTTGTTGCAAGTAATACAGAATGAAAAACTGTTTATACTGTAAGTCTGGGGGAGAAGAAAATAATTTGATTGAAATGAGCTTTCATATGTAGGTCCTAATGTACTTTAAGGTTTGACTTTCATAAGTAGAGAAATAGATTTATTAGCAGTAATGTTTAGCATGTCATTTTTCACAAAAGTAAGGTATGGAGTCCTACTGCCTGAGAATTAGTGACACTTAACACATATGAGTCACTTATATCATTTCCTCCATGGATCCTTTAAGTTGGTATTGTGGGAAAGTTTATTGTTTACCGTGTATACTTGTGATTGCTTATGCCTACATTTGTGTATTGTCGTGTGATTTTGCTCCGTCCCTTCAAAGAGGGAAAGATCTAATCATACACTTTTTATCTTAGGGGTCGTTGGGATGAGACATAGATACTGTATAGACATATAATGCTTTACACTTCTTGGTTATCTTTTGCATGTCTTTATCCTAAGGGTCGTTGGGGTGAGACATAGATACATTTATTTATTTATTTATTTTTTTTTACATTTGACTCTGATATACATTTGCATTGATGATTGTTATGTCATATGTCTGAGGGGTCGTATGGGTGAGACATAGATACATTTTCTAATGCGTTATCACTTACACCGTGCAGTAGTGGCATAACAATTGCATTGCATATCATGCACTGAGGGAGAGCATGCCATTGCAAATTGTGTTGCATTTCATGCATGGTTGTTTGAGTTTTCTTGATGTTTTGTGGTATTAATGTAGTTATGGTGTTTTGGTTAACATTAATAATGCATCTCAAACTAGCTTGCTTGTTTTCACCGATAATGCTTCAAAGTACTTTATCACTTATTTCCTGTATCACGTGCTCTTACAANTCTTGATGTTTTGTGGTATTAATGTAGTTATGGTGTTTTGGTTAACATTAATAATGCATCTCAAACTAGCTTGCTTGTTTTCACCGATAATGCTTCAAAGTACTTTATCACTTATTTCCTGTATCACGTGCTCTTACAATGGGTTGTGAGTTTTTGATTTCAGGATACAGGTTTAACAACGTGGAAGCTGCATTCAGTTGGTTTAGTTGGACTTGGGAAGTTTTGATAGGTTGTTGTTTGTTTTGTATTGTGTTTTGTCACAGAATGTCAAAGGGGGAGTTTGTTAGGTTTATATATTTTGTATTGACTATTCTGTGAACAAATTGACCAACTTGAATAATTATAAAAGTTTAGGGACTGAATTGTAAAGTTTCATAGTTGGTAGGTTAGCTTAGGGTTCGTGGTTCCATGTTTGGAACAAAAAGGATTCACGCCTATTTTTCGCTAGCTGCTCGTAGGAGTGCTGCTAGAGTGGATGGAACAGAGACTACCTCACTCAACCTTCGCTCCACTATCGCTCTACTTTCGCCCCACTGTCGCTCGAGCGAAGCTGCCTTTTCACTCGAGCGACCTATTTTACGACCAGACCTAATTTCTATTCTCGAGATTGCATACAACCTATTTCTATTCTCATTAGTGAAGGAAAGCATGCAATAATACTTGTGTTGTTAATATTGATATAATTTGAGGGTGCTTTATTTATTTATTTATTTTTTTAGATTGTTGTATATGCTAGAAAGCGAAAATTACCAAAACTCCCAAAGGGTTCTAGAATGAATTAAAATACTTAAAACAAAAAAATTGAGATAAAAGATCCTAACATAAAGTTTTTCTCGATGAGTAGAACGAGTATTTAGCTGATAAATTATGCTTTGATAAGGTGTCCATACACATTTGCTATGGTTTTAGAAGAAAAACTAGAAAGAACTAGCGGTGCCAATCATATTGAATCTTACAAACATTAACAAATTAAATGTAAGCTATAAAGATTTATAGGGTCTCCAAAGTTCTTGAGATCTATCATACTGCTAATTACTTTCTCCAATTACTATATTAAGTTCATAATTGGAAACAAACCCTCTTAATCCCACCACCTACCCCACCTAACTCCAATCCATGGCACCGCCACCTCCAATAACTACCATCTTCAACTTCAAAATCATCATCACTACCTCACCACTGCCATCAACAATATCCAACAAAACTACCACCATCGTTGCCTAAAAGACACTAAAAAATGAGATCCACAACAAAGTCGCACCACCACCACCAAAACCAGTAACTACCACCTACACAAACACTACCATCGCGACAACCACCACCAACAACAGACACAACCAGCAAAAACCACTTAAAAAATAATCAGAAACACCAAAACATCACGAGAATTACCACCACCTCACGATGTTACTGTGCGGCACAATTTTCCTAGATCCCATCATTCGTCGCTATAGCATATCTCGGCATTTTCCTAGATCCCGTACTACATCATATCTCGACATGTTAAGAGTTAGTTAAACCACCTTCTACCAGCTTAGCATTTGTTCCATATCAGCAGCCATGTTATCAACCTTCTCGAAAGCAGTATTCCTTGCTGGCTAGTTTCTGTTTTCATATTAATGTCGCCACTACAAATCTGTTGTAAATATATTCTAACAGCTTCCTTAATTCAAGAAATAAATCATACATGTACGATCTAGAATATTCTTGGTGTAATTATTTATACCAGCCCAAGGCTGAAGTAATAATAAGCTTGGCTGAATTCTCATTTAAATCATCTGCATTTCTAACTTGGTATCAGAGCTTTCACAATGGCCAACCCCAGTAACTCTCCTCAAAACACTAATCCCAATTCTGCTCCTGCATCCTTTTCAAACAGTAACACTGGTCCAATACAAGGAACCAGTCATACCTCACCCTTTGTTTTGAATTTGACTCAAGTTGTATCAGTTAAGCTCGGTAAAAACAACTTCCTCTTATGGAAAAATATGATACTCCCCATAATCAGGGGACACGGCCTTGAAAGGTATATTCTAGGGACAAAGTTGTGCCCACCAGAATTTATTGGAACTCAAGTTGCTGGTGAAGATGGAACCAGCATTGAAATGGCTAAAAATACTAAGTACAACCAATGGATATCAGCAGACCAGCTTTTAATGGGCTGGCTTTACTCCTCCATGACTCCAGATATAGCAATGAGAGTTATGTGAGCTGGAAAATCTAGTGAATTATGGACAGTAGTAAAGGGAAGCTATGGAGTTTAAAATAGATCCAGGATAACTTCTCATTGGTGAACTTCAGAAATCAAGAAAAGGAGCTATAAGCATTGATCAACATCTCAACAAAGTAAAAATGCTAGTAAACAACCTTGAAATTGCTGGAAAGGATGTTCCTCATTCTGATCTGGTGACTCAAGTTCTAGCAGGCTTCGATGAAGAGTATGCTTCAATAGTTGTTCAAATCAATATGAAAAGAAAGTATTACTTGGGAAGAACTGTAGTCATCCTTAATGACATTCGAAAGTAGGTTGGAGCATCTCAATACAGTAAGAAATGAGATAGCAGGAATTGGCCTTGATCATCAAACCTCAATGAAATTCTCTCAAAGATTAGGTTCAAATTACCATCATATTAGATCTAGCAGACCACATTCTAGTGGACGGTTTTCTGGTTGCAACAACTTCAGAGGTGGAAGAAGAGGAAAAAATAGAGGATGAATGTTTTATGGTGGTGATAGGCCTATATGTCAAGTGTGTAGAAAGGCTGTCAGAAGGCTAATATCTAAAACTTTAAGTTTGATGAAAGGTACATAGGAGCTCCACCAAATCAGAGGCCAACTTACAATCATTCACATGTACCAGCAGCCTATGTAGTAACTCCTAGCACATTGAATGATCCAGCTTGGTTTGCTAATACTGGAGCCAACAATCATATAACCTCAGACAAGTAAAACCTCACTTCAGCAAATGAATATACAGGTAAGGAAGAAATCATGGTTAGAAATGGAAATAAATTGCAGATTTCTCACTTTGGTAAAAGACAGCTTCCAACCATGAATGACAAAACTCTTGTATTAAATAAAATCCTCCTTGTACTTGAAATCAAGAAAAACCTCATTAGTGTTTCTCAATTGACTGCTGATAACAAAGTTTACATGGAATTCTATTCTGATCACTATTTTGTTAAGGACCAACCAACGAGGGAAGTGATGCTGCAAGGGAAGCTTAAAGAAGGGATATATCAACTGGACTTACCTCACCAAAACACCAAACATCACCCTCAGCCACCTGCTTACTCAAATAACTACGCTGCAGTACCTTATCTAGTAACCCTAGTCTAGAGTATAGTTAGAAGTCATTAAATTTCCAAGAAAATGTATGGTACAAAAGACATGGACATCCATCTAGCCAAGTGATGTCTGAAGAACTGAAAATTTGTAATCAAAAGTTAAAAGAGAATGAAAATAACTCCTTCTGCGATGCTTGTCAGTTTGGGAAATTTCATTTACTGCCTTTCTCTCTTTCAACTTCGCATGCCAAAACAACTCTTGAACTCGTGTATACAGACCCATGGGAACCAGCATCAATCCAATCAACATCTGGTTTTAAATACTATATAACATTTCTTGATGATTTCAGCCGTTTCACTTGGATCTATCCTCTAAGACAAAAATCTGAAGCTCTAAGTATATTTATTCAATTCAAAAAGTTAGAGGAAAATAAGCTTGGAAAGAAAATAAAAATTCTTCAATTTGATTGGGGAAAGTATAGAGCTTTCACAAAATTTCTGACTTAAGAGGGTGTCGAATTCAGACACACTTGTTCGTACACTTCAGCTCAAAATGGTAGGATTGAAAGAAAGGATAGACACATTATGAAAACTGGCCTCACACTCATATGACAAGCCAAAATGCCATTAAAGTGCTGGTGAGAATCCTTTCAGGCTGCTACCTACCTCATCAACAGATTGCCTACATCTGTACTTGAAATGAAATCACCCTTCCTGACCTTATTTGGAAAAGAAACTAACTACAAATCACTAAAAATTTTCAACTTCACCTGTTACCCCTGCCTTACGCCTTAACAAAACCAAAAACTCAGTTTCCATTCAAGCAAGTGTGTATTCATTAGTTATAGTAAGTCTCATAAAGGGTATAAATGCTTGACCTCAACAGGGAAAGTCTATATCTCCAAACATGTTATCTTCAACGAGCTTTCCCTTTGAATCAATGTTTTCAAATCAAAGTCACCAAAATTATGTGAAACCAGAAACTATAGTGTCTTACATTGGGTTTCCATCTCAGTCACATAACATGAACCTATGTCAAGTCCTATTGATGCAGTTCTTCCAAAGGCAGCCAATGCAGTACATTACACATCCTCTAGCTCAAGTAACAATCATCTTGAAGGCACAAATGTTGATGGGGATGAAAATGGAAATACCAGATTGATTAGAGATATGGACAACTAAGAATTGGACCAGGTGTAGAAGCAGAAATTGAACTACCTCAGAATGATGAAAGGGTTGAAATAGTCCTCACAACCAGCCAGCAACAAGTTCGACCTGAACAAAGAGCTAAGAATATGATAGAACATCCTATGATTACAAGGGAAAAAGCATGTGTTCAAACCCAAGGCATTCTTAGGAAAATCAGCAGACAATATCCCTGAAATTTCAAAACAAAAAAATGTCAATGAAGCCATGAGAAGCAAGGATTGGAAAAGAGCCATGGAAGAAGAGGTCAATATCCTGACAAAAACCAAGACTTGGAAACTTGTTCCGCCATTACCATACTACAATATAATGGGAAATAAATAGGTTTTCTGAGTAAAAAGGAACTCAGATGGTTCAGTTCAAAGGTTAAAGGCAAGGCTGGTAGTAAAAGGCTTTCATCAAGAACTTGGAATAAATTTTCTTGAAACCTTTAGTCCTGTAATTAAAGCCTCAACTTTAAGAATTATACTCTCCACGACAGCATCTAAGGGATGGAAAATCAGACAAGTGGACATAAATAATGCATTTCTAAACGGTGAGCTTGAAGAAGTAGTATACATGGACCAACTTGGTCATGTTTGCAAGTTGGAAAATGTACTATATGGACTAAAACAGACACCTAGGGCCTGGTATGATAAGTTGAAATCAACATTGCTAAGATGGAAGTTCAGGCAGTCAGTTGCAGGTACTTCATTATTCTACTTCAAAAATGAAAGGCAAATTATTTTTGCACTCATTTATATTGATGATATCGTGGTAACAGGGAATGACTTAGAGCTGTTGCATAATTCATAAATGAATTAAACAAGAGCTTTGCACTTAAGGATGTGGGACAACTCCATCATTTTCTGGGAATTGAAGTTCAGTGGCATAAATCAAGCCTTCATCTCACTCAAACCAGATACATTGGTGAACTGCTCAAGAAATTTGAACTAAAAAATCTGAAGCCTTGCCCAACTCCCATTCTTGCAGATAAAACTATGTCAGTGGCCCATGGTGAAACATTGAAGAACCCACCAGTTTACAAAAGTTTTGTAGGAGGTTTACAATATCTCACTCACACCTGAACTGATATAACCTTTGCTGTTTACAAATTAAGTCAGATTTTACAATCTCCTACTTCAATTCACTGGCAAGCATTGAAGAGGGTACTCAGATACCTTAAAGGAACCATAAACCAGGGACTTTGGATACAAAAAGTAATAGAATCGATATAAGTGGGGTACTCATATGGGCATCCTACCCAGACAATAGAAGGTCAACAATAGGATATTGTATTTGTTTAAGGGAAAATCTCGTTACCGGGTCATCAAAGAAGCAACATGTAGTTGCTAGATCGAGTACAAAATCTGAGTATAGAGAACTTGCTTCAACAGCCTTAAATAGTTTGGATTCAACAACTCTTCAAGGAACTTGATTTACCACTAGGATCAACCCCAATTCTTGGTGTGATAACATGAGTGCTAGTGCCTTGGCTGCCAACCTAGTGTACCATGCGAGGACTAAACATATCGAATTAGATGTTCATTTCATTAGAGACAAGGTGCTAAGAAAGGAGCTGGAAGTTGAGCACGTGGACTCTTCAGACCAAATTGCAAATTTGCTAACCAAGGGACTCACTCATTCAAGGTTTATTTTCTTAAAAGATAAACTTGGAGTCACTCCATTACCATCCAGATTGAAGGGGGTGTTAAGAGTTAGTTAAACCACCTCCTACCAGCTCAGTATTTGCTCCATATCAGCAGCCATGTTATCAACCTTCTCGCCAGCAGCATTCGTTGCTGGCTATTTTCTGTTTTCATATTAATGTTGCCACTACAAATCTATTGTAAATATATTCTAACAGCTTCCTTAATTCAAGGAACAAATCACACTTGTACTATCTATAATATTCTTGGTGTAATTATTTATACTTGCTCAAGGCTGAAGTAGTAATAAGCTTGGCTGGATTCTCATTCAAATCATCTGCATTTCTAACTTGGCATCATCGACGAAGTGAGTCGCTGTGTGGCCTCCGACGATCTGTCATTTCTCCATATGTCGGTATCATCGATGCTGTGAGTTATTGCACTGTTGGAGGTGCACGGCGTTCCATTTCTCTATTCCCTATCTTCTTTGTTTCTTGATCTGTTTGGTGTGGTGTTGATGGTTGAGGTGAACATTGTGGATTTGTGGTGATGATGGCATCGGCAGAAGGAACAGCTACAGGTTTGGGAATTTTTTGGTAGGTATAGTGGTTGTGGCGAGGTAGTGTCAGCAGTGGTGGTGTCGGCAATGTGGTGGTAGTGAAGGACGACTAGAGAAAAGTGAGAAGGTAGGATAGAGAAAGAAAATGGAGATGATGAAAATGATTAATGTTTTGGTGTGTGTAGTTGGGTAGGATGAATGTATATTTAATTTTGTAATATAATTATTAATATTTTAAAATAAAAACTTGTAAATCTTAATTTTGAGATGGGAAGGTTATAATTTTGGTAGGTTGTAATTTTCACTAATTTTAATGAAAATTACATAAAACCAGAGTGTTTAAGTTACGATTTAAAAAATCAAATTAAAGTTTTTTTTTTTACAAAAATTAGATGATAATTCAATATTAATAATAATATTATAAAATTAAATTAATATATATACACAACCTACATCCATCTACCCCATGACATTTCATTTTCAAACCCTAAATCTTTCTTCATTCTTCTTTCCCTATTTTCTATCTACTCTATCCATTCTCTCTATTGCCGCATTATTTCCCGATGTAGTAGCGATGATCTGAAAATGGTGGTGGTTTTAGAAAATGGTAGCAGTGCTTTTAGAAAATGGCAGCCACGCTTTTAGATCTGAAAATGTAGCGTCTATTTGAAAATGGAAGCATCAATTTTAGATCCACAACGTTGATCTGAGCGTTGTAGCGACGTTCATGACGACATTGTAAGGCACTGATCTACACGTTGCTGTATGGTGTTCGTCGCGACGATCGCCATGGTTTTGGAGGTGGTCGATCTGAAAATGGAAGCGACATTGGTTTGAGTGTCGCAACAGCATTCACAGAACCGATGTGAGGTGATAATTTGTGTTGTGCTCACTACAGTTGTGCGATGGTAGTTGTGTTGTTGGTGTTGGTATTGTGGTGGCAGGGACGACGGTGGTGGTGGTAATGTCGGCGATGCCGGTGTGGTCGTGGCAGTGCTGGTGGTGGTCGTCTGATAGTAGTTGGGTGGGATGGGGTAAGGGTGTTTATAACCAATTATTTGGTTTATTATGACTAATAAATAATATGTGGCCTAAAAATTTGATCGTAACTCACAATGTATTAAGTTGTGGCTAAGAAATTACTTTTAACTAATTGATTTGATAATTTGTGACCGTAAAATAAGTTGCGACTTATACAATTTGTGATTCGTGATGGATAACTTGTAACCAATAAATAATGTGCCCCAAAAATTTGAATCGTGACTAGTACAATTTGTGATTTGTGACTAATAAACAAATTGTTACCCATAATTTGTTTTTTAGTTTATGTTTGATGAGTAAATTATGACCTATAAAATTTTTGATTTGTGACCGTGAAATAATTTGTCAACTTTAGATTTTTTGATTCGTGACTGAGAAATAATGTATGACCAAACATGTATAATTGCTACCTTAATAATAAAATATATTTTTCATTATTTCATATATAAAGTTGAATTAATATCTGATTTTTGATGTTTTAAACAATATTTCTTAGTTTTGAAAATGGGTCATACTAATCTCTTAGATATGAAATTTTTCCTTAATTTTGTAAGTTCCAAACTTCCAGTATTCTCAAATAATATTATATTAGTATGGAAGATTCACAATCTATTTATATATTCTAGAAGAATATAAGCACAATTTAATAACTTAAAACTTAGAATATGATAATTCTAAAACAATATTATATAATCCAATATTGTGAAGTGATATATGTGCAAACGCTGCCTTTGTTGTTATTAGAAAGAAGAAAAAATGGGGTAGCCGATTTCTAAGACCCTGCTTGATAACTAAGAATTTCCCGTTGGAATTTTTTTTATCATTTTCCACCTTTTGCACTGTTTGATAGCAAAAACTTTACCCGAAAAATATTTTCCTCCATCTCTCCTCATGCGCCTCCTTTCCATGTTGTGGAGGAACTACTTTTCCATTTTTTTTTTATTTTTTTATTTTTTTATTTTAGCAATTGAAACAAATTCTAGATACAATGGAAAAAGAGTTTATCACTTTTATTGACAATTTACATGCAAAACAAAGCCAAACGAATGGTATTCGGTATGATAATTTTTTTGGTAATTGAAACAAATTCTAGATACAATGCTAAAAAATTATTACTTTAATGGACAATTTCCCTGAAAAACAAAGTCAAACGGACACCAAACTTTTAATATTTTCCAGGTAGAAAATTATACTCCCTCTAATTCATTTTTTTCACCAAAATTTCACCTTTACAATCAAACGGACTCTAAGAGTATTTGGGTATATATTCTTAGTATTGTAATTGTGGGGCCCGTAATATTATGATTATTTATGTTTAACATTGATCAACCAACCCTTCTACTAGCATTTATTGAGGTTGAAATAGGAAAATTGCTTGTGTGGGTATGATATCATTAGTTGCTTGTGGTATTTTATTTCTAGATCGAGTCCATTAAAGTCTTGGCATCATCGACGTTGTGAATCGCTGCGTGGCGTCCGATGATTTGTCATTTCTCCCTATCTTGGTATCATCGACGCTATGAGTCATTGCGCTGTCGGAGGTGCACGGCGATTTTGTTTCTTCGTTCCTCATAATTTTTTTGTTTCTCTCGATCTATTTGGTTTAGTGTTGATGGTTGAGGTAAAGATGGTGGATGGTGATGATGGCATCGACGAAAACGAAGGCTACAGGTTTGGGAATTTTTTTTAGTAGGTGTAGTGGTTGTGGCGAGGTGGTGTCAGTGGTGGCGGCGACGAAGGACGGCTAGAGAGAAGAGAGAAGGTAAGATAGAAAGAGAAAATGGAGATGATGAAAATGATTAAGGTTTTGGTGTGTGTAGTTGGGTATGATGAATATGTATATTTAATTTTGTAATATAATTTTCAATATTTTAATATTTTAATTGTCATCTAATTTTTGAAATAAAAAACTTGTAAATCCTAATTTTGAGATGGGAAGTTTAAAATTTTGATGGGCTATAATTTTCATTGATTTTATTGAAAATTACATAAAACCGGATTGTTTAAGTTACCATTTCAAAAATCAAATTTAGAATTTATTTATGCAAAAATCAGATGATAATTCAATATTAATAAAAATGTTATAAAATTAAATTAATCTATATACACATCCTACCTCCATAAACCCCATCACATTTCGTTCTCAAACCCTAAATCTTTCGTCATTCTTCTCTCCCTATCTTCTCTTTACTTTCTCCCTTCTCTATATTGCCTTTTCTCAACAACACTGATCTGAAAATGGTGGTGGTTTCAGAAAATGGTAGCGGTGCTTTTAGAAAATGGCAACAGCTCTTTCAGAGCTGAAAATAAAGCGCTGATTTGAAAATGGAAACGTCGCTTTCAGATCCAGCAGTGCTCAGCTGAGCACTGTAGCAACGTTCATAGCGCTATTGTGAGGCGCTGATCTACATATTGCTATGCGGTGTTTGTCGTGATGATGCCATGGTTTTGGAGGTGGTTGATTTGAAAATGGAAGCGGCATTGGTTTGAGTGCCGCAATGATGGTGGTATTGGTGGTGTTGGTATTGTGGCAGCGATGGTGGTGGTGATTTCGACGGTACTGGTAGTGGTGGTTGGGTAGGGTGGGGTGTTTATGACCAATTTTTGGTTGATTGTGACCAAAAAATAATATGTAACCTAAAAATGTGATCGTGGCTCACAATTCATTAAGTTGTGGTTGAGAAATAATTTGTGACTAATTAATTTGATAATTTGTGATCATAAAATAAGTTGTGACTTATAAAATTTGTGATTCGTGATCGATAACTTGTGACAATAAATAACGTGAACAAAACTTTAAGTCGTGACTAATAAATTTTGTGTTTTGTGACTAATAAACAAATTGTTACCCATAATTTGTTTTTAATTTATGTTTGATGAGTAAATTATGACCTATAAAATTTTTGATTTGTGACCGTGAAATAATTTGTCAACTTTAAATTTTTTGATTCGTGACTGAGAAATAATGTATGACCAAACATGTATAATTGCTACCTTAATATATTTTTAATTATTTCATAAATAAAGTTGAATTAATATCTGATTTTTGAAGTTTTAAACAATATTTCTTACTTTTGAAAAGGAATCATATTTAATCTCTTAGATATGAAATTTTCCCTTAATTTTGTAAGTTCCAAACTTCCAGTATTCTCGAATAATATTATATTAGTATGGAAGATTGACAATCTATTTATATATTCTAGAAGAACGTTACATATTCTTCTTCAAAAAAGCACAATTTAATAACTTAAAACTTAGAATATGATAATTCTAAAACAATATTATATGATCTACTATTGCGAAGTGATATATGTGCAAACAGTGCCTTTATTGTTATTAGAAAGAAGAAAAAACGGGGTAGCCGATTTCTAAGACCCTGCTTGATAACCAAGATTTTTCCGTTGGAATTTTTTTTTCCATTTTCTACCTTTTGCACTATTTGATAGCACAAATTTTGCCCGAAAAATATTTTCCTCCATCTCTCCTCACGCGCCTCCTTTCAATGTTGTGGAGGAACTACTTTTCCATTTGTTTTTTTTTATTATTTATTTTAGCAATTGAAACAAATTCTAGACACAATGGTAAAAGAATTTATCACTTTTATTGACAATTTACATGCAAAAGAAAGTCAAACGAATGGTATTCGGTATGATAATTTTTTTGACAATTGGAACAAATTCTAGATACAATGCTAAAAAAATTATCACTTTAATGGACAATTTCCCTAAAAAAACAAAGCCAAACGGACACCAAACTTTTAATATTTTTCAGGTGGAAAATTATACTCCCTCTAATTCATTATTTTTCACCCAAATTTCACCTTTACAATCAAACGGACTCTAAGAGTATTTTGGTATATATTCTTAGTAATGTAATTGTGGGGTCCATATTATTATGATTATTTAGCATTGATCACCCTGCCCTTCTACTGTCGTTTATTTGAGGCTGAAATAGGAAAATTGCTCGTGTGGGTATGATGTCATTACTTGCTTGTTGTATTCTATTTCTAGTTCGAGTCCATTAATGTCTCGTTTCGTGTTAGATTCATGTTCAATTTTTTTGACATCGACCAATAATGG
>CAIGRS010003952.1:0-10184 GCA_903798395.1 Fraxinus floribunda
TCCATATTGATATACTTTTGGTCACTCTATCAAAATATAAAAATTTAACCCAGTTAAAACATATTTCATTTTAGTCCTTCAACTTTCAAAATAATTAAAATATGGCATATAGAGCAAATAACTTTATTCTAAAATTTTCGGGGTGTTACAATACACTATTGCAAAATGCATTTTTTGAAAAAAATGGGGCTACCTTTGAAAGCAATATTTTTCATCTTTAGAAACTTCAAAAAGACTATTCAAGGTTTCAGAAGCACAGATGGAATGATTGATAGATGGGGTCCGTAGGGGCTATTCTCTATGGGCCCTTTAGCAGGCTAGAGCTATGAAACCGCCCCTTTAACCGCCCCTTTCTCATTTAACTCGTTGGATTATGAATGAGATATTCAGATGTCAGCTGCTGAGGAGGCGGATTATCGAGAGGGGGCTAGCTTGCTTCCACTGGCGGCGGGATTCTAGGTATACCTAAAAAGAAAATAAAGGAGCAAAAAATCTCAAACAAGCCCTTAATGAAGTCTTATTCCATGGCCAACTACATGGGCCGTATATCTTCTATTCTCTTCCACTTTGTTTTATCTAAGATCAAATTCAAACATAAATTATATGCTCAATAGGTATTTTATTATTTATGTTCCTCTATTTCCTCTTGGGTTGCCATTAATACGAGTCTCATCTTTTCGTCGATGCAACTAGCAGCAATTTATGTGAATGCGTATGTACTTCCTTAGTTTATTAGGCTCATTTATTATTCTACCTCATATCATGTTACCGGGCGTTTATTCATTTGCTACTCCTAGGCCCTACTTGTAGTTGTGTGTAGCATCATATTGAAGTCCTCGAAAGATTTTCCTTTTAACCTAATAAGAATTATTCAATTACAAGATTTTTTCTACTTTTTCCAACCAACTTTGTATTTTTTTGTAGTATCATCGTCAATTTGACTGGCTATTGAAATCATTAATGATGGAACCTAGATAATTGAATTTTCCAATGTTAGGTACTTCAATCTCTCCAACACTTATTTCCTTCCCATTTTGTGCTTCTACCAAGAGTGTAATTACACTTCATGCATTTAATCTCCCATTTGCCTGTATCAGATGCTTTTGTATGAGATAATATGAGCATAGATCGACCTTCTATGAATTCTCATTCACACACACAAACACCAAAATGAAAAAAATGCTGGACATCTTCATGTATGCCCATTGCCATTATAATAGAAACAAAATAATTTTGGTGGGGATCCACTAAATTATCCTGCATTATTTTCTCTATGGCCTGTCTTTCCATTATATGCTAACTCAGTTATGTCAATATATACTAGCTTTTACACATTTTTCTAAAATATACACCGTAACGTGTTTATTCACAATAATTGAAAATCATACGATGATCATTTTTTAACCTGATCAATAGAGCATGTTTGACTGTGATTAAAGTAAGTCAAGCTTACCTTCAAGTTACATATTTTGCCAAACATTACCCTTTTTACAAACAGAACTTACTTTCAGATTTACTTTGTAGAGAAGTAACTTTTAAGCTTAGCCAACATGCACGATCCTCAACAGTAGATCTCCGATGTTAAATCAAAGTTGATTCTCTGTTAGTGTCATTTCAAACCTTAAGTCATCTGTCAATTACTCTCCCCGAGTTTTGTCATGTGATTTGTCAATTTAATTTACTGATAATTTGCATGAATCTGAATTCTTGGTATGTTATAAATGGGAACTAAAATGCTTTCTCCATTCATTGAGCACCTTTCAGGATGAAATATATGATACCTAACTTTGTCAACCAAGATAATCTTACTTATCTAAGCATGGTAGTTAATTGTCTTCTTGAGGCGAGCTTCACAGTTCACGCTGCTCAAATTCATCCTGATGTTATTAATGAGCCTGATAAAATGTTCAAACTTAGCTGGCTTAATGTTTGAACTGAGCCTGAATAGAGTAAATTTTGAGTTAAGTGCTTGGTAAATTTGCATTATATTTAGTACTTAAAAGTTTCAGAGTTGAGCTTGAAAATTTTAAAAGCTTTAAAATTTGTTCAAGTTCGACTTTGTTTCTTCTAAAGTCTGAGTTTTTGTGTGCACGTGCCAAGCTATTCAAACCTATTTACAGCCCTAAATCTGAGAAACTTCCTAAGTTTACCATTGGGTCTTAACCCAGAACCGTATTCTCTTCTCTCTTGGCTCTACACATTTGTATCTATTAACATATTAAAAAATGTTAAATATATATCAAAAGAATCAGAATAGAAGATCTGATTGCTTAGCTGATTTCTATCCCAATGCTCACGCTATGGCTGAGATTTCAGTTTGCATACACTAACATATAATTATTCACAAGTTTATTTGAGATTTCTATTCTCAATACCTTAGTTTGCATTGGAGCCTGGCCTCATAACTGAAAGAGGATCAAGGAGTCTCATTGTTAAGGAGGAGAGTTTTTTTTTTTTTTTGCAAGTTAACTTTTTGCCTTAAGTTTGGCCATTTATGTGGGCATGCCTATGGAGCAAACTAATATAGTTTTGGAATATAATTTATTCTTTAACATGTTCAAATCTGCACTGCAGTTGCGTCATTTATTTTGAACTGATTTTACCCGTCTGGAAGCTGGGTTATAAATGTGCGGGTTCTTGCTACAAACAAGATAACTTTCTGTTTTGCGTATGGGGTTTTTAAACTATAAATTTCAGTGGCTCACCTTGTGTTACTTTGAAATAGGTGGTAAATGCTCAGTTGTTTTTTCTATTTCCTGTAGCCCCGTATAAAATCTCACAATATTGTATAGCAAGCTAACTGAATTTTTTTATCCAATGAGCTCAAAAAAGTATTGCTATCTTGTTCTTTTAACTCCCCTTATATCTATTTAGTTATTATGTTCTTTCAGTTGAGATGACCTTGAGTAAATATGGGTTCTTTCGACTGATATGTTGCTCCCCCTCATCTGTCAGAAGCACCAGGTTGTTGATCAAGTTCATACATCTTCGTATTATCCTCCTATTCCTGCTGTGGCATCTTGGAGCACTCACGGGGAGAATCATATCTTGAGGGAGAATGGAACCCTGTCTAATCCCAGTTACCACCATGATCAGCGAGTGGAGCCAAGCTCAAGAAATGTTAAAGATGGGATGAATGTGTCATCTATTGCTTCTACTTCAAATTCAGGAGTAGCAAATGTAGCACAAGGTTATAGTGGCTATGCTACCTATCCAAATACTGATCCATATGGTTACAATAGCTCAGGATATGCAGGTTACTATAGTGGCTACCAACTGCAGTCCAATCAATACCAACAGCAATCCAATCAATACCAACCGCAGTCAAGTCAATACCAACCGCAGTCCAATCAATATCAACAGCAATCCAATCAATACCAACAGCAGTCCAGTCAATCATACCCTCAGCCTGTAGGAGCTTACCAAAACACAGGTGCTCCTTATCAGCCTCTTTCCTCATTTCAGAATACTGGGTCTTATACTGGACCTGCAAGTTATTCAAGCACTTATTACAATCCTGGTGATTATCAGACATCTGGAAGTTACACAAGTGGCACCTATGGTGCTCAGACCAACTTGTGGAATGGAGGGCAGTATGCAGAATACAGTTCTAATCAATATGCAAGCTACAATCCAGAAACAAATGCTGCTTATAGTTCTACCACTGCTATTGCAACATCACAATATCAGCAACATTATAAGCAATGGTCAGACTATTATAGTCAAAGTCAAACGGAAGTTAGCTGTGCTCCTGGGACAGAGAACTTGTCTGTTTCAAGTGCATCTAATCTGAGTTGTTCTGTTCCTGGTGCAAGTGGTGGGTATTCTGCCTCAAACAGCCAGCTGCCTGCACCTTATACCCCGTCTTGGAGGCCAGAATCAAGTTCATCTGAGTTAACACCATTGCAGGTTTGGTTATTCCTTTGACTTACAGTTACCAAGAAGTTGATGTTCATTATTCGGGTCTGTTTATGCGTGATCATTTGATTTATGCTTCTGTATGTTTTAAATGGTTTAATTGAGGGAATAGTTTTATTCACATGTAAATCTCTAGTGCCTTACTTTTTTCGAAGCACTTTGGCATCTGGAGATTGACAAGACAAAAATCCCACTATTCTGATGTTAATGTTTCTCTTCGACCATAATGTTTGTCACATTCAACTTCAAGTTATTGGAGTATTTCTGATTCAATGGATGTATTACTTATATAATTCAGTAAATCTGCCTTAGTTCTTCAGTCACGCGAGGAGTATAGAGGTGGAGTTGGGCATGTTTATAATAACTGCACAAGCATTCCAGCATTCACGTTTTTGTCATTTTCAAAACACACTAACGCTGAATTAGAAATTTCATGTACATGCGTGTTTTTTTGGTTTTGCTTTCATACACATTTAAGTTATTTTTAGAAGTCTGACTTTTGTCTGTATAATAAAGATCTGTTTTCTTTCACAAGAAGTATTGATAGGCATTTGTGGAAGTGGTCTGAAAGATGATGGTTTTATGTGTCTCCTTACAGATTCTCTCTTCCAGAGAATAACTTTCCTATTTAGGTGTGGTAAAACAGATGATTGGTTGAAGTATTGAGGTTAATTTTATTATAACTGTAACCTAACCTACTAAATGAATGCAGTAAGTGTTGGTTGCAAATTTTTCTGGAACATGGAAGTCATTTCATAAAACAAAAATCGAGATTCCTTCCATGCATGTCAACGAAAATCTTATGGTTTCCACCAATCCCTTTTTGCCTCTTCTTGCTCTTTCCTCCATTGTGCCTCCTTGTTGTGTCGAGCATGTTTCTGATAATAGCAGAAAACCTTTCTTGGTCCTACTTGAGTTGTTGACCACCATCAGCATCCTTGGCAATTATAGTTCTGTGAACAAGAAGTTCATAAAATCAATTTGAACAATAAGAGAGTTCCTTTGCAACATGAAGATCTTTTAATCATTTCCTTCTAGAATACTAGGAATGACGCAAAGAAATAAAACAAAGAGGATTATTTGCAGAGACTTACCTGGATCATTAACTGAGAAAGTGACCTATAATTCAATAAGATGCAAAGTTAATTGGTAATAAATTTTTTGGATCGATAACCGTTAAACTGAGATTCCAAGAAGCTCTCTCTCTCTCTCTGTTTATTTTCCTCAGGCAGAGAAGTTTTCTCTACATAAGGAGAAGCATATCATTGTGATATTCTTTCCTAGTTGGGGTTTGCTTTTGTCTGTAAACCTCTTTTCTACTAATAGGACATTGTCAAAATTGTGAGAAACTAAACTACGCTGTTTGTTGAATTATCGATATCGGGCTTTAGTCATGACCAGACCAGGCCTTTTTATGGATTGTAGTCTCAAACTTATAAATCATTGTGCAGTATAGATATACTTTGTGAGGTTATGTCATGGCCTTTTGGTCCATAACTATGAGCACTGGCTGGTTGTTCATGGAAGGAAAATGATATGCCATAGTTTTTTTGGTCATTACACTTCTCCACTTATATAATATTACTGAGAATTGTAAACATAAAACCGTGGATATGCTAGTCTTCATTTTTTGTGTCCAACTTTGCTTATGGTTTTAATGCCATTTATGAAGGTTTCCTCAATCTATTCAATTATCTGAAAAGTTACGGGACTTGTTACTTGTTTCTTTTGTACCATAAGGGGATTAATAATATGTTGATAAGCAGTACTAATCTGAATTAGTTTACTTCTTCCGACAGATATATTCTTTTCTGTTGTAGTAGTATGGGGGTAGAAACAGGCATGGTGTGGGCCCATACTTTGCGAAGTTTGATTGCATATTGTAGATTCTTGTCAGATTTCACAAAATTTATTTTGATCAATTTGCAAGTCAAATTCAGCATACTGTGATCTTTTGTTGTCAGCCTGGCATAGTAAGTGGCAGTATCCATGAAGGTTACTGGAAACAGGGCACTCCTGCTTTGCAAGATAAATATTCTAATTCTCAACCACTGCATGTTCAAAATCCCCTGGATGCAAATCCTACTCATGGAAGTTATCAGAATCAACATCAGTCTACATTTTCTCATGGTTCCAGTACACTGTATCCAGCTTCTCACCCGGTGTCCCCGTCATCCTTTCAAAATGTATCGCAACCTCTTGATTCCCGCAGGGTAAACAAACTGCAGATTCCAACCAATCCCAGAATTGCTTCAAACCTAGCATTGAGTTTACTAAAACCTGACAAGGACGGCACTACAGCTAGCTCAGATTCAAAGCCAGCCTATGTCAGTGTTTCAATGCCAAAGCCAAATGAGAGAGAATTGTCTCATGATGCAACTGATTCTATGCTTAAGGTTATACTGTTCTGTTTTAGAATTTCTTTTGATAACAATGGATGACTCTGTTATTGATACTAGCTGCATAATATGTATAATTTGCAACTTTTAAATGATTTACCTTTTTTTTGTAGAAAGCTGGAAGCTCTCTCTAATTTGTATGTTTTCTGCTTTCTAATATTTTGCTAGCTATACATATCTGGCATGTGAAAACTCAACAGAAGTCACTGCTTCTCTTCGCTTCACTTCCTTTCTTCCTTTTTTCTTTTTTTCTTTTTTTCCACTTAAAGTTTCAATAAAAAAAGATAATAGAGACTGCATCATATGACAAAACTCACACTAATAAAGTCTGCCATTTCATTTTTGTATTATTTGTATCATTTATCACTATTGATCGGTATTAGTTTTGGTACCATAGAGACATAAAGCTTGAACAAGATTCTCAGCATCTTAATGTAATCTCCACGGCATTTTTTTCTCTAAGTATTTGATTTTACTAAATATTTCCTCAACGTTTCTTTTTGTACTTCTATCTATCCAGAGTAAAAACTAAATTACTTCGACTTTCTGAAAATTCTACTTACAATTTTATAATCCCCTCCCCTTTCTCTGTGCGAGAGATAGTGGATCAATAGTACGTAGAATTTTGATATTTACTGCTTATATCTACACTCTTTCCACTAAAATCTTTCCTCATCTGTGCTCATACACAATTTTACAACCTTGGTAATCGGTAGGGTTGGTCCATTGTGTCAAGGAAGCCTTAGTACACCAAAACAATGATACAATTATGCAATGATGTCAACAGTAGAACTGTTGTATTTGTGGTTCATATAGAGTGGAACACAATTTTATTGGATCAAAATGGTCGATGCCAGAGCGGAGCGCACCGAAATTTTAAATTCTATAAATACTAATGATGTAATCCTATTATTCATACCGAATAAAAATCTCCACTTCGCTCCTTGTGTTGATTTTTACTATTTCACTTATCTATTATTTTGCGCTTAAAATCCAACAAGGACTACCTCAAAATCGTTGTGCTCTCCAAGAAACCCAAAGCTTAATGCATTTTCATTTACTGCAAGTCTCATAACTACCTGTGATGCAGTTGTTCTGCAACTTATGCACAGTAGTATTGCCTCTAATGTTTGTGCTTGCTAAGAAATCCAAACAATAACGTATTTCAATTTCATTGCAAATTCTGTCATCTCCTGTATATCCTTTTTTTCCTGGAGGTCCTCACTGCTATCTGCATTTTACTGTGTACACATTGATAATGAAATGTAGCTAATTAGCTATGTTCATGTGGCAAGATGAGAACAAGATAAACGAGATGCTATCAAGTGTTTTAATTCTGAATCTCACTACCAACACATGATAAGACTCTTGGTGTAGGCGGGACTTGGAAGGAGAGAGGTTTGGGTGGTCTAGGTGCTAGGTTTCAGTTGTAGCCTTATTGAGTTGTTGATGATCTTTCATCATTTATTGTACTACTGTTCCATTTCTAAACGGCATCCTTCATTATTTGATATTTAGATGGCTTAGCAAAGAACTAGGGAAGTAATTTGAGTGTACATAGTTGGCAGGCGTTTAAGCTGCTGAGGAATAATGCTCTACAAAAACTAGAACACAAATTGATGGATCTGTCAAGTTAAAAACATCTCTGTAAGGCATAATTTAGGATCATCAGGATTTTGTTTTGTTTTTCATTTGAGAGAGATTAGATCAGCTTGCTTGTATTAGATGATAAGTGACAGAAAAAAGGATTGAGAGGTTGGATAGATGGGGTTGAGCTTTGCTCAAGCAACACTGAGGTGTACTGATTCTTGGTCAGAAATGATGCGGACAAAGCTATCTATTGTGGTCGTTGTAGTCAATATTTGCTGGTGTTGACTTGGACTAGTAGAGTTGGAGCTCCTTACCATATAATCCTTGTTGATGATTGATTCATCCCAGAAACATTCTCATCATCTCATAAAACATTTATGTTGGTCAATGGGTATTGTTTTTACCCCATAGATCAACTTTGTTCTAGTTCAGTATTGTAGTTGTATGTCATATGCCTGTGAGGATAAGCATTTCCACCTCATGTTTAACTTGTGGTTTCAGTTATATTATTTGAGTTCATTTGTCAGAATAACTTTGTGAACAAGAAAAATCATGACATGGCATGACCTGCTGTGCCATCATATTTCAGTAACACATACTAGAATGGAGGATGCATTCCTGATATCATACTGAACTATCTTTTCTGGTGCAGCCTGACATGTTTCCAAACTCATTGCATGGTTATGTTGAAAGGGCTTTTGCTCGTTGCAAAGATGATGCTCAAAAGGCAGCTTGCCAAGTTAAAATGAAGGAGGTATATATTCTAGTTGATGAAAGTCGAAAGATTAACTTGCGCTTAATATTTTAATGGCTACAAAGGCATGAAAAACATGGTACCTCTTTGCATTAAAATTAGTTCATATGCACATCGAAGTTTATACCTCTGTTTGCTTGAAAACTGTGGGTATGATATACTACTTTCTCTCATGATTAAGACGGATTGTTTTAGTTGACCAATCATATTTGCCTGTTGCTCCTGGGATGTTGATGTATGAAATTCACTTAATTGTATATATAGCACTTAAAGATAGCTGATACAACGTTTTTGTATGGAATTCACTTAATTTCCCATCTTTCATATTTTTTAGTCTTGCTCCACGCTCTCAAACTAATTATCATGTAACTTTGCACAGGTTTTAGGTAAGAATAAAATGTGTAGATCATTTCACCCTTATTATGGCTCTCGCTTTATGACATAAATTTAAGTCTATTCAAGAGTCTGATGTTGGCCATGTATTGGAATTCCGAAAAAAAATTAACATGTCAATTGTGGCCGTTTGAGAGAAGACTGTTGAAAAGGAATCCATTGTTGAAATTAGACACTACTGTTGAGATATTTCAAAAGTAAGGGAAAGAAACTCAATTAGAGAGAGAGGAAAATGCTATCTTCTCCATGTTTGGCTACACACACATGTATGATGTAAATATTTAAATAAATACATAACGTTGTATATATACACGTGTTTGTGTTTGATTAATAAAATTTTTGGATTATCTATCAAAAAAATATATACACGTGTTTGTGTGTGTGTGTGTGTGTGTGTGTGTGTGTATGCATATCTATCTATATTTAGAAAATTTTAGGGCTGGGATAGGAAGTTACATGCTGTTGAGAATCAAAACTTTTCAACTAAAGTATAGATGACATGTCATAGAAATATGGCTGACGGGAAGCACATAAAACTTTTTCAGCAAGAGGTAAAACGTAATTTTGGTTGAAGAGAAGAAATTGTTTTCAGCTTAGAAGGAAAATTCAAAATTTACTTCAATAGCACTAACTTAAAATTGAGCAATTTCTTCAACAGGGAGATTGTCTAGTTAAATATGGTCCAATAAAATGGAACTTGTGCGTTCTCCTTGTTTAATCATCTTATATTTTCTCATCACAATTTTAATATTCAAAGATCTAAACGTAAGACTAACCATAGGGCTTGTGGTTTTTTGATTCTTTTCAGGTTTGCTGATTATATTTCATTAATCCAGTTGCTCTCTACAAATTTTTTTCTTGTCAGTTTTAGGTTTAATCTTCAGCAATTAGTCCTTTATATTACTGTGATATGATGTGTTCAATACTTACCATTCTGACTTTATTTAGCTATTGTGTCTTGAATTTAGCCTTTCGACCATGATAAGATATTCTGTATTCATGCACATGAATAGATTTAGTGAATCATTTGATGTTAACATTTATTAACTTCCTCCTGCTAATTAGGTCATAACTAAGGCTAAGGCTGAAGGGATGCTGTATACGAGAGATTGGGATACTGAGCCTCTTTT
>CAIGRS010004013.1:0-12491 GCA_903798395.1 Fraxinus floribunda
CCAACCCCCCTAGCATTCCAAACTAAAAATGTACTCATCAATAAACAGTTATTGAGTGGGATCTCTGTCCAGAAGGTCAGAGATAAGACTAAGTTTCCTATTACGTCTATTATTGGCTCTTATGTTTGGAGTACCCGAATTAGAATGGTATACATTACCTCTTTCAGTGCAATCATTTTTATCATCGCCATTTTGCCATGGAGCCTCCAAGTTTAGAGTACTAACTAACACATCAAAGGAGTCACCTATAGGAATCTCGTCAATTTCTCGAGTGGGGATCATGGTTTGAGGTGAATTTAGAGATCTCCTATTTACTGTGGTAAATTCTCCTTCTAGTTCTATAGCCTCAGCCACACCGCTTGAGACCTTATGGGAGTTCCTATCTCCTTTACTATTATCGTCTGTAGTATTAATCTCAACATGATTATGCCCTACAACAAATGTGTCATTCTCTATAGGAGGCATATTTTTCAATCCGACATCATTTACCATAAACCCCTCACCGATATTTTCAGTATTGACCTCTTTTCCATTTTCATTCCCAGCTAACAGTTCATTTTCCCCTTCAGTTTGAACATCAGCTTTTAGATTAATATTATGAGGGTTAGGGACACTCAGTACAATATCTTTTTTCTTGGTATCCAGAGGATTAAGATGTCGTTTGGTCAATCTATTACACTCAACTTCTCATGACCATGCAAACGGCAGTGAACACAGTATTTAGGGGATCCCTCATAGATGACCTCTTGCCAGAATCCTTCACCGTTATCAGAGCCAATCCATATGACATGTTCCCTAGCAACCGAGATATCTATCTCAAAAACTGTAGATAAGAAGGAATGCAGAAAGTTAATGGGAGAAGGAGTAATCGAATCCATACCGGAGTGACTGGAGACTCTTCTATTGCATTGAAATCTCTTGACCATTTGAACAGACGGAACATGGAACCTTCAATTGAAAATGAATCACGTGTCCAGGCTTTTGATTAGTCCTCTGCATTTTGGAGTTTAATCAGGACGTGATGCCTATCGATGAAGCTAACTATTGGCATAGCAGATAACCCCCATTTGGTGCTGATATGGTGGCGAATCACATCCATTCGAGGCCAAGACTTGGAAAACTTGGCGATGAGGGCGTATTGTAGAGGCGCTTCAAATCGCTGCAACTCGAGAGGGGAAAACACCACCGCATGTTTCCCTTCCTTCCATTGTGGTTGTCGTAATGATACAGCGACGTCTATTAGTGGTATATAGGCTAGGTCATGGCATATTAGAGTAGAAGAGGCCGCAGCTGCATAAGTGGTTTGGTTCGTGGGGGTGGGGTTCTGAATATTTGTATTGGGTGGTGTATGTTCCTTCCTATGGCTAGGAGGTTCAGCTATGGAAGTGATAAGCCTCACCAAGGGAGGCGGCGATGGCGATTTTAGGGCCAGGCGAAAAGGGGATTTTCTAGAGAGAGACTTTTTTACATTGTTTAATCCATGTGAAATATATTAATGCGATTCATTATCCAGTGTAATTTAAGTTAAATTTGAAAATTAAATAAATGAAAAAATGGAAGTGGGTACTACAAATTAGTTAGTTGGGATTCAAAATCATATATTTCACTTGGAAAAGGGTTTTGATGGGCATTTTAACCTTTTTTGCTATATCACTATCCCACATTGGAAGTTTTTTAAAACACTTGAAAGAAGTGGATCTATAATATCACTATCCTATATTGAAAGTATATGAAATCATTTGAGAAAAGTGCACATATAAAAGGAGCATGCATGCCATCCAAAATTCATCTATGGGCATTCGATAATTATAGCGTATGAGGCTTATTAATTAAAAAAAAGTTAAAATTTCTTAAATTAAAAAATTAGCAAAATCACCATCGGGTCACCAATTTATGGTTAGACCGACCGGTTCAGTAGTTTTCGTGCTCGTTGGTTAATCGGACATGATTGACCCGATTTTGGATCTGGTTACCAGTTCTATCGGTTGAACCAACCAGGGCGGACCAGTTATATAACATTGCTAATCACAACCATTTTGTCCCAATAAAAGGTATTGTACTAATCATCGTAAAAAGGGAAAAAGCTAGCATGCCTTCACAAGCAAAAAAATACCCTATAAAAAATCAAAATGAGGACACCAAACGATTATCCCAAAAATGGAAAATCAAAAGGCATAAAAGTTTGTGCCTAAAACAGAAGATGTATTATAAAGCTGATTAAGCCTTGGACACTTAACTTGAGAGTTAGATTTTTAGTGAGATTTGTTAACATAGTTAAAGCTTGAAGTTGAGATACTAATTGCAGGTATTGGTTTAGGCCAACATGGAGTATCTTCTAAAAACTTAAAAGCCATTATGCTTCATTTCCAACTTCATCTAAATTTATAAAATAGATTCTATCTTGGATCGAGCTATAGACATTTTTTGAAGATTTCCAAGATACGATAGAACCACCAATGGTAAAAAAACATAACTACTAGTAGAATTTGAATCCTTTTGTGGCTGATATCCAATTTGCATCATTGTATTCTTCTAATACATGTGGATATCTAGTATAATGTAATCTAACATTTGAGTTGTAAATATCCAAAATCACTAATCAATGCCTTCCAATCATCATCGCTTGGGTATAAACCTACTAAACTTGTTCACCACATAAGCAATATTCAAATGCGAGCAGTTCGTAATATGCATTAGACTGCCTATGATCTGAGAGTAATCGAATTGATACGAGTTTACCTTTATTTTTTTGCCAAATGTAGATTTAAGTCTACTGAAATCTTAGTTGGACTTTTGTTATATACATGAAATTTCTTAAGTACAGTCTCAGTGTTGTTTTAATATAAAAACATTTATCATACTCATTGATTTTAAACCATTTGATAACATAGTTTTATCAAATTCTCATGCCATTGTTTTGGCACTTTTTTTAGTCCATATAATAACTTAAAGTCTACGCACATTTTTCTCCAATCGTGAACCATCATATCGTTTCATGTATATTTCTTCTTCTGCCTTGTCATTTAAGAAAGTTATGTTAACATCTATTTGATGGATCTCCAAATTATGTAATGTTGTGATTGTAATTAATACTTTAATTGACATTATTCTTATCACAAGTTAGTATGTATCAAAAAGGTTAAGACCTTCTTTTTGTTTAAATAATTTGACTACTAATCTAGTCTTATATTTATCTATTGATCTATCATTCTTTAATTTTATTTCGAAAACTCATTCACAACCTAATAGTTTGTTACCAGGCGAGAGATCTACTAAATCCCAAAATATAATTCTACATAATAGAATTAATTTTATTATTGATAGTCTATTTTCAGAGCGGAGTTTCTGGACTTGACATTGCTTCATTGAATATCTTAAGGTTTATTTTCTAATAAATAAGTTAAAAATTTAATCAAAATATATAGTTGTTTGGTCCTCTTACTAAGTCTCGATTCTTTATCACCTTGATGATTTTCAATTACTGTACCATAGATTCATTTTCATGAACTCATATCTTTCCCATCCTTACAACGAAAAATGTCCTAAAAAAATACACCATTCTTGAATTCAATGATGGTGTTCTCATGTATATCATAGATGTATGACTTGTAAATGAAGAACTAATGTGCACTATTGTTATTAGCATAACCAATGAATATGTAGTGTCAATAGTTTTAAGCCATGTTTTAATCTGATGCTACCAAAAATCGCATCTGTTGATTTTCTGAGCTTGACAACTGAAAATGAGCATGAACGAGGTCTTCTGGTACCTGAAACAAAGGCGTCGAGGTGTGTTCTTGTCGTCCCTCCGATACTTAAATCAGAAAGAGGAATTTAAGAGAAAATATATGCTGAGAATATATTTAAAAATGTACATGATTAATAGGTGAGAATGATGTATTAATAGAGGTAGGTAGTGGAGTTCTAGAATGACTCATCTCCTTATTTTTAGGAAATAGTGTTGAGATAAGTGTTGTATAGAAGCCTCCCTCCCTACTTGAAGTACCAGCACAGAAAGGCTCCTTGTTGACCTACAATTAGTGAACAACAGCAATTGGATGGGATTAGGATTCTTTTTGGATGAGGACCAGTGAAGTTTGATCACGGAGTGTTTTGGCGTCGACCAAGTAAATTTACTGAGCACCACCACCCCGAGGAGTGCTAATGTGTTTTTTTAGGCAATCCATGAAGCTATCCTCGAGCTATCTTGAAGACCATGCATGCCCGAGGACTAAGGTCCCTTAGTTGAAAAATGGGGCACTTAGAAGTCCTCGTGCCCGAGATGACTCCATAAATGACCACATCATAACCTATTTAGGATTTGATACTTTTACCTTAGTTAAATAACCCCACACTTTTATGTATTTGTACAAGGTTTGTGACCTTTCCATAACTCATAAAAAGTTTCATTCCTACATGTTTGGGGTATTTTATTAAGAATGTGGTTAGTTAAGAGAATTGTTTTCCCTTAAATTTTGAGGTAAACCAGAACTATTCAACATAAGATTCATTATTTCTTTAAGTACGCTTTTTATGTGCAGGAACACTGTTGATTGAGATGAATAAGGAATTGTAGTTTGATGAATAATTCCAGAGTCCAAACAATTTTTTTCAAACGGTGTTCCATATTCTCCACATCTATCGCTAAGAATAACTTTTATTTGTTTGCTAAGTTAATTCTCAACCTCATTCTTATATTGTTTAAACGTTTCTAAGGCCTCATCTTTATTTCTCAGTAAATAGATATAACAATATCTTGTGAAATTATCTAAAAAACTAATAAAGCTTTTATCACATCTACTTTGCACAAATTTTAAATCACGTATATCAACGTGAATTAATTTTAGAGGATTCTAGTTCCTTTTAGCCGAATAAACAAAGTATTTTTGGCAAACGTAGCTATAGACAAGTTTCATACCAATGATTTTGATCAAAAGAAATAGAAGACAATAAATATAAATTTACTAATTTTGTAAAGTATTCATATTAACATGTCTTAAGCTATCATGTCATATATTAGAAGACTCAATAAAATAAGCAGGGGATTTATTTTTATTAATATCAAAATCATGAAGTGTAGACATTACATTCATTTTGAATTGCACATCTACTAAATACCTCTTGCTAACAAACATGTCATTTTTTTGTGAGTACAAACTTATGAGATTTAGTTACTAGCTTAAACCCATTTTTGCTGAGCATAGCTCCAGATTCCAAATTCTTGTGAATGTTCGAAACATTTAACACATCGATGTGGTTATTAGTTTTTTTGCCAATGTCATCTTCAATAATACTTTATCCAAACCAATGATGTAGAACATATTGTTGAATAATTGAGTCAAAATGGGAAAAAAGTAATAGTGCATAAATAACATTCGAATTTCAGTTTGGGCTCATAATATCATTCTAGAATGAGGACAACAATACAAGTAAGAAACATTGATAAGCCATGACATACGATTAAAAATGAGTATGCATAATTTTATTTTTTTTCAAATAATAGTTGTCAAACATGGGCTTAATCGTTTCAATGATGTTTGTTGATGTGAAGGTCTAACAATTACTATATCAGATATCTCATTAATCAAGTTAACAACGTGACTAATTATATGGGATTAATTAACTTTGTGACAAGATGAATTGAATGATCAATTTGAAAACATGCTCAAACTTCACCCCATGTTTGGTGGGGGATTAAAATTATTTTTTTAATAGATTTTAATAAATGTTGATGAAATATATGATTAAAAATTTGTGAATCTCATGAAATATATTATTAAAATTAATTATTTATTTTGATTTAAATTAAAATCTAAATTTTAATCATATCAAACATGTTTTCATTGCAGAAAATGATATTTGTAAATGAAAAATGCACAAGAGATTTTACAAGTGCTGAGATAACATCACCTCCTGATTGACTATTTTAACTACGTTTTTTTTTTTTTTTTATTGCTCAAATCCAGTAAAATGTTGGCATGTAACAATTTGTAAAACTTCCTTTAAATTCTCTCTACATGTAGCATTACTGATAACGCTAGTCTGTTTCTTAAGCCAAACGCCTCTCTCTGCTTAGCTCGTACATTTACATAACATTAATCTTCCATCCACTTCTTGAACTCGGCAAGAAAACGCCCCACCTCCTCGCCACCGCCACCACTACCATCACCAACGAAAGAGGTTTTACATAATGAGAACCAGCAACCACCTAATAGGTTTCCTCAACTTCCTTACCTTCCTCCTATCCATGCCCATCCTGGGCGGCGGAATATGGCTGAGCAGTCGCGCCAACAACACCGACTGCTTGAAATTCCTCCAGTGGCCTCTCATAGTGATAGGCGTCTTCATCATGATCGTCTCACTCGCGGGCTTCGCCGGCGCGTGCTACCGGAACACCTTCCTCATGTACCTGTACTTGTGGGCTATGTTCGTGATCATAGCCACCCTGATAGGGTTCGTCATCTTTGCTTATGCTGTGACCGATAAAGGGTCCGGGCGGCCAGTGATGAACCGGGTTTACACGGAGTATTATCTTCAGGATTACTCGGGTTGGCTAGAGGAGCGCGTGACAAGTCCGAGTTACTGGAGTAAGATCAGTTCTTGCATTAGAGATTCCCATGTGTGCAATAAGATGGGAAGAAGTGTTGGGGGAGTTCCTGAGTCGCCGGAGTTGTTTTACCTCAGAAAACTCAGTCCCATTGAGGTAACAATATTAATTAATTAATTAATTCAACTTCTTTTTCATTATAAGTATATGTTGTTTTCCCTTTTCTTTTCTTTAATTATAAGTATGTTGTAGCTTGTTTCTTTACCGTGAAGTAAGCATGTTTTCAAGCATTAAAATGAGGTATTAATTGCCGGTAACGTGCCCCATACTTGTTCACATGGACATGGTCAGATGGCTTATTCAACAAGATTTATCTTACATGAGAAGATGGGAACAAACTGTCAAATTATTTTTAAAGTTAGGGGTGTTTTCATGGGCGAATATTATATTAATTTGTGGTTATAAAAAAAAAAAGAGTAATCCTATTTATCTGTATTGAATTGAATGACAACTAATTAATTTAATTAAATGAGTAATGTGACTTTACATGTAAATAAATTTATCATTTAATACTGGTGCTCAATCCCAAAGGAGATGAATAACATTAACTCAAAAATAAAATGTAGAGAATCAGAGTCACATTTCCTAGCAATCACTCTATTTTCAATCCGGTTACCATACTTTAATTTGTGTCAATTGGGTTGAAAGACTAATTTTGTCTCAGTTTGCGTCACACTGTTATGACGCCAAAATAAGACCCGGAATTGAGTTGCCTAAATTGAGACTAAACCACAAGTAGAATTAGCCCCGTTAAAGAAGCTTATGCCCCCGTTCGACACCCATTCTCATTCTCATTCTCATTTTCATTCTTCATTTCAACCACACATTCTCCAAATAAAATAATATTACACACAAATCAAAAACTTTTCATCAATTTTCCACCATACATTCTCACATCAATCACTATTTCAAAAATTTTCTTTTCCACAAAATGGGTTTCAAACAGGGCCTATGTGTTTGCTTACAATACAATATTTGGTAATGATTTCTGAGGTCACTGTGATAGCCTTACTTTCTTCTCACGTGTGAATTATTAATTTCATGCTTATACTTTTCATTAATTTATTAAAAATATTATATCAAGACAATTTGAAAGGCACTCTATATATTGACTGACATCACCAACTTTGTTTGGTTGGGTTATGATCTCTGATTGGTTCAATACATCATTAACATTTGATTGAGTTTAATGTCTCTTGCAAAAAAACTAGTTTCGCCTTTTCAACATTTGATTGATATTTATGTCGTCCTGCCAAGATGGAAGCTTTAGGTTTGAGACCACGTTTGATTTTTGTCACGATGGAATACTTTATTACCTTTGTATTTGATTTTTTGATATTTCTAACTTGTTTTCGAAACTCAAGAGACACTATAAAACCGGTTTACAATTCAAACTTGAAGGGATGCGGGTCATGCTAACATTTTCCATCAGCGTCAAGTTTGAGTCACTAAACACTCTTTTCTTTAGATAAGGCTAGAGAAACAAAACCAACCCAACCACGCTTTTATAGCTTATAATAATATGAAGTTTTGCATTCTCCTTATACTAAACAAAAAAGAGTACTCGTATTCATAACATGTTATTTTTGACGGATGATCCTGGAAAAAGAATGAATCAAGGTGATACCTCTCAATTAGCCTACACGAAAGATTATAGTTACAATATATTGCTGATGGGTTCTAATTGAGATATTGCATGTATGTTAGTGTAGTCGGGATGTTGCAAGCCGCCTACATCATGTGGGTATGTGTACGTGAACGAGACATATTGGAACCAGCTGGGAGGAGGGCTAGTCGGAGCTGATCAAGATTGTGTCCGATGGAACAATGATCAAGAGCAACTGTGTTACAATTGTGACTCGTGTAAAGCCGGTGTATTGGCGAGCCTGAAGAAGGGTTGGAGGAAAGTGTCTGTGATCAACATTATCATATTAATCCTATTAGTTATCCTATACGTTATAGCCTGTGCAGCGTTTAGGCACAACAAACGGATGGACAATGATGAAGCCTTTGGAGAGACCCGAATGGAAAAGGCACAACCTAGTAGGATACATTTCTAACAATAAACCAGGAAGTAAAATTTCATTGCATTTTGTTTAAGATGAAAAGACTGGTACTTTATATGCTTTCCCTTTACTTTTCAGGAGAAGTTCGTGTGTATTTTCTAGTGTAACTTTTTCTCATTTGAAGAAATAAAAATTGATAAATAATTTTATAACTTTTTACCGAAAAGAGAGACTAGCACTGTAGCACACTCCTATCCTATGTAGTCAATGTATAAGGTATAAAATTATTTGAGGAGAAATTAATGATGTTTCCTCCTAATATTTTACTATTTTATTTTACGTTTTCAATAAAATATGTCCTCGCTAGTGGTTTTAACTGTAAAAACAAAATACACGTGATAGGGAATATCTGCCAATATTAATTTCTATAGAATGAAATAAAATTTTATCAACCATCTAGCAAATAGGCAAATAGACAAAATTAACAAGAAAAGAAAAAATCCACATGATAAATGGAGAGCTATATGAACTTAATCCCTTTTACCTAATCATACAAGAACTCACGAATTTATCTTAAAACTATACATGAACTCACAAATTGTTTCTCATCCACACGTAAATGGAAGTGCCATTGTACATTTATTGTTGAGTAGTCATTCTGATTTGTTAGGTTTTTAGTGTGTTGGCAATTCTTTAGATAAAATGACTGTTATAAAATAGTTTTAAAAGTCAAGGAGTTATTTGGTTGGTAATATAGTCTTTGAAGGTTTTCAAAATGCCAAGAAGATCACATATGATCAGGGGAATGCAATTAGAAATCTAAAGAGTGTCAAAGTGCCGCACAAGTTATGCTCTAAATTCTCATCTACAACTTGTAATGCATTTTTCACATAGAAAACATTTGAATATGGATAAGGCTATTTCAAGAAGTTAGCTTTCCAACACATTTCGAATCATCTCAATCGAATATCAGTAGAAAAGTTATAATAAAAATACTGACGATTGCTCAATTGTTGCTCGCATGTCGCTGAGCTATCGCTCGATCAACAGTGTTTCTCAAGGGAACACTAGGCTCGAAATTAGTCATGTAAATTAGGCTCGAGAAAAAGTTTAATCGAATAAGATTACTAATTGATTTTGTTTTATTTTTTAAAATATTGTATTTAAAAAGGTGCATGTGTACGTGTAGCTAAATGGAAAAGGTGTAAAATGGTTTTAAAGCGATTTGTTGCCTTGATTTTGAGAATTTATGGGAGTTGTCAATTAGTTTTAATTTAATATTATTTATTTGTTTTGATTTTAGGAATTGATAGTGATCTTTTGCCATGTGTAGAATGATAGGAAAGGAAATGACTTCTTTGGCGTATTTCCGGTTTTTAGATTTTATGGTGGGAGAAAACACGATAGTTTACATGATTTTGGCCTAGATTGGATAGTGAAAATGGAGTAGATTAGACTACTACATTTATTAAGGATTGTGATTGTCCTCTCTATATATAACCATATGAGTGCAATAGAATTTTTTCACCAAACAAAATCATTATTATTCAACACGGCAGTTGGGATCCTGAACATGATTTTGTCGCCTTTCAAATTATCTGATCTAACGAAGTATGCTTCTACGTGCAATTTGTTATGTCCTTTCAATGTTATAATTTTTTTACGTAATTTATTTCATGAAATGTTAATTGACATGTGGGTCTCAACGAAATAAAATGAAATGTGAGATCTCTTTCGGGTCTCTCAATATGTTGCACATAAATGTGTTAGAACATTCGATTGATCTCCGATTGCTCTTGATGAACTGATGGTATGGAATATTGTAAATTTATGTTTAAAAAGTATCGTATCCTACGAGTTTAAATTAATCATTCCTTCAAACTTTAACATTTCAGGTTTGATCGGTCAACGTGAATGGTGGCTGGGCGGTGGCACGTTGCCAATTAATAAATTAGAAAAACATTCAATAATAAATTACGTCACGATATTTTTGTGTTAAATATTTTAGACTTCGTGACTCTATGTTTTTATTTAGTATTTAACCGTTCAAATAAATCAAGAGTTTAATTTTTTTTTTAAAATTAAATAGTTCCGCTTCGAATGTTATTATGAAATGATATCGGTAACACCCAAAATTTAAGTCAATAAGATTTGGGGCGTTACACTCGACCCCTGAGCCCTTCCCTTGATGAGCTCGCCGATGAAGTTTCCCATTTTTCAAAGATAGAAATAAAGAAAAATATAGAAACATCAAAATTTTAAATAAAACATAAAAGCTTATGGGCTCGTCTCATGAATCGGCTCTCAAAGCTTTTAGGCTTTACTTTCTGATCTCAACTCGATCCATGAATTTGTGAAAGAATAGGTCGTGCTACTCATGGGTTGAAATCTTATGAGCTCTCCGTTGAGTGGCGAGTGGCCCGAGCCTGTTGTAACCCTTGAACCTATCCTCGTACAAAGGGATACTATAATCTAGGAGAATTCTAATGGTAGTCTTTTTGTGAACAATTGTTAGATATAATTTGGAGGAGTTTATTTGAAGGAATTGTAGTGCAAGATCATTGAAAGATAAAAGGTCAATACTAAATCTAGTGATAATGTACCTACCTCAACTGAGCGTCCTGACCAAAGCTCAAATGAAAGATATATGATAAAAAAATGTTTTTTTTTTTACCATTTTTTTCAAGATCATTTTTATTCATACATTCTATAATAGATATCACAATTTTTTTTTTCCTTTTTTAACCGCACATTCCTCAAAAAAAATTATTTTTTTTACTTTGAAAAAATCTGCCAAACAAGCTCAATCTATCAATATTTAAAGTTGTGTGTTGACGCATAAAAATGTGGCCCAATTAAATGGACCAAAAAGTGAAGCCCCAAATAGGAGATTCCAAGAATAGGCCTGAGGAAAGCCATGTAAAAGGCCCAACACAGAGTCATGCAATGAAGACCCATCATTGCCCAAGACGCCCAAGCTCTGGGCGAATACACCATTTTATTAATACTCAGGGCGATAGCGTTATTATCGGCCAAGCTTACGGAACGTCCAGAATTCGAACGCATTGCTATTTCAAGTGACAGTTACCAAAGCAGTTAAAGGGTAATCTCATCATGCCCCATGATCCATGAAGCCTCGGTTATCAGCAGTTCAAGGGTGGAGGTAATGACGCCATTTAGAAATGGAAGTTCCATGACAAGTCGGCCATGATGAAGAACATGGGTAGTTACAGGACGACCAGCAGTTTCAGGTGGTTCTACAACAACTGTCACTGTCTAATAAGTATAAAAAAGAAGATAAGACATAGAAAAAGAGACCTCGAATCAAACACTCTCGAACGAAGAATATGTAATTTTCATTATCTTTACTTTCATCGCATCTTACTTTCTTTATTCTGTGTGCTTACGCCCCTTGGAGGCATTTAGTTTTCTCACTCATTGTACATCTTCATAAATAAAAGCACCCCTTGTTGGAACTTTGTCTCAAGAGGTTTGTTCCTTACACAATCGTCTGAACCTTTCTC
This sequence comes from Fraxinus floribunda, assembly GCA_903798395.1. NCBI lineage: Eukaryota > Viridiplantae > Streptophyta > Magnoliopsida > Lamiales > Oleaceae > Fraxinus > Fraxinus floribunda. The sequence continues at coordinate 12,138 of CAIGRS010004013.1, forward strand.
TTAATTGTTAGCGAGGCCCGACTCAACCGCGCGAAACAATTTGGCACGTCCAGTGGAATACTTTGGTGTTTGACGTTTGAAGATACAAGAAAGTGAAGCAATATACCTCATAAAAACTCTGATAAAGAGCCGCAAGCCAGGGAATAGTCCAGTCTATAATCGAACGATATGAGGAGCAACAAAACGCTCCAGGAACAGATGGACAAAGTCAAAGCCGTTATGAGCCAATGACAGGATTGAGTCCGCAAACCATGCATGCATTGTTTGGTGAACTCACGCAAGATATCATTGAATAGGTAAATTTGCAAAACATTCATAATATAGAGAAGCTTATTCAAAATGGGAATGCACATT